>JAVQJL010010196.1:0-16187 GCA_036024295.1 Nannoperca obscura | reverse complement strand
TAATGTTTAATATTAATAATTAATAAATGAACGAATAACTAAAAAAAAGAGTAGTTCTTTTTACTGAACGGGAGTTACTGAACTAAGTCACTAAAATGAACTATTTATCCCATCACTATCTTTCACTACTGATATGTGATCAGCTGGGGTTCAGTGGCTTGCTTGGTTGCCCTATAACAAACATTGTAGGAACATAAAGTTTAAATATACACTTAACATCACTCTTCACTTTTATGACAGTGAAGCATTCTAAACTGAATTGATCAGATACAAGTGTCATCATGCCTCTATCTGTTTGAACTTGAATAACCAATATAATTTAGTTTGCATCTTCCACAAAGGCATGCTTGTACTTGTTTCCATTGCAACCTGTCAAAAAATCACACATACCTAAGTTTCTACATTTTAACATAGGTTTACATCTTTGCAAAAAACATAGTTAAAAGACTAAATTTGTAACACTAGATCAACACTAGATCACTACTTAATCATAGAAATTTAATCTGAAATGAATTAATGGAATTTAGACAAATTTCACAACATTTTAATATTCATGGCACATTCTTAATAACTAATGTGGGAAGCTGGACACAATGGGTGGACAATTTGTCGAACACTTCCTTGTTTGCTGTGAAATTGACAAAGCTGTATTTCTCTCATCTTTACCGTGGATGAAATTTTTATTTTTGCACAATGAACATATTTTATCAAAATTTACTCCAGTGCTCAACATAATTCATTGTGCATAGATACACGTGTGATGGGCAATATCATATCTAATCAAAATCAATTTGTTTGACTGTGATGCTACAATTACACCTTGAAGGAAGAGCAGATTAAAGCCTGTCATCTTTGGATGATTGAATTAGAACATGTTATTAAAAAGGATAATGAGTATGTGAAAGCAAACATTAGGCTTTGATTACTACTCTCATCTAGAGGTAATATTTAGCTTAGTGCAAAAAAGCTTATTAAATGCAGGAGCTTATCAGGCAAATAGTATTGGTAAATAACCAACAGCTCTAGCACAGCTCTCTGGACCATGTTTGCCTATAAAGGAGTTATTTTCCAGCCATTAATTAGATTGGCGATCTCTCCTCCTAGACCTGGGAATGGGATAGTGAAGTGTGTGTGTGTGTGTGTGTGTGTGTGTGTGTGTGTGTGCGCGCGTGAGTGTGTGTGTGTGTGTGTGTGTGCGCGCGCGTGTGTGTGTAGTCAGTTTACTTTTAAATACAGAATGATAGTTATGTGAATGTGTTGGTAATTAATAGCTTTAACTTGGGCTTCCTCACCTCACCTCCCATGTGCATTCCTCACTTGTTTCTGTTCAAACGATGCTGATTATAGTGTTTGGTTCATACCAGGAGACTGTATTAGGTGTGTAATACTGCAATACAAAAGTGGGTATGTGCTAGGTTTCATTGCTCAACCTCATCCATAATGCTCTAAAGTCACAGGGGCAAAATTAGACTTTTGATGCCCCCCAAAATGTTGTACTGTATCATAGAATGTCACATTCAGCAGGATTCAGCAGATGTGTGTGTGTACTAATACAGTAGTAGTAGTAGTAGTTGTTGTTGTTGTTGTGTAAAAAAAACAACAGTAAAAGCAAAATGGTTTGTATGTCAGTGTAAATATGAAGCACACGGCAAACTCACAAAGGCAAACTCTGCAGCTTGTGGAGGGTCCAATGCTGCATTGTGAGCGAAGTGATTCGTGAGCCTTTTTCCCAGATAGGTAATTTGATTCTTGGAGGTCGATGCTGGGTGGTTTTGGGGTCGCCCATGTAGCCGGTCCCCACTCTAATAAAACCAGAGAGCTGTGCAGGACCAGGAGGCTAAAAACCCCCATTAACTTCTCTCCCATCAACATGGGGACAGGTAACCTTATGACCCTGCAAAGCTGCCATGCACCCTGATCATGTGACCTGGGAGTTGCAGAGCTGATGACTACGCAGCTGGCGTCAGACATTCTTAGAGAAAACCTACTTAGAAATAGCTGAAGGAATAAGAGGAAAAGAGGTTGTTAGTTTGTTTCATTTCACAGTGTGCATGAAAATTATCTTTGCCTTCCAAAACCATTAAAAGTTAAGGTTATGGAAACATCATGGTTTGGGTTGAAATGAATACGTTATTATTAAGGAATGGTTCATCAGGGTTACAGTAATAAACTGGTGGTTACAGTTCAGAAACAATCATCAAGTCTATACTTAAAATAAAAAGTTAATTTATGGTCAGAAACGGGGAAATGAACAGTGGTCTCCTGTGTCAAGGTCCAGTGTTTTGTTGACCCATCTATCCTACATGAACTTTGCGGCACTATAATAATGTCACACCATGCCCTCCTTTCCTCTGGTCATAATAACTATGGCCACTAGAGGGCTTTGTCACTTCAACATAAACATATGTTGTTTTGGGGTACTTGCTGAAACGACTAATGATTCTCCTTGGGAGGACAGTCTGGACTCCTCATTGAGCTTTCCTCTCATGCCACTTCTAAGGTATCCCATAATAGGCAGAAAGTGACATGTTGCGGCATTTACATTTTAAGCCTAACTAGTAAAAACATTATGGTGTTCTTCACTCGTTCCTTCTCCTTTATATTTTCATTTTATAATTTAATAAACATTCCTTGTCTTTGCTTTTCCCTTTTCCCTTTTCTTTCCTCCTCTATCCTCCAACCCTTCTTATATCCTGTGTAGTGGGACGCCATCACGGAGATGGACGAGCACAACCGGCCCATCCATACTTTCCAGGTTTGCAATGTGATGGAGCCCAACCAGAACAACTGGCTTCGCTCCAACTGGATCTCTCGACAGGCTGCCCAAAAGATCTATGTGGAGCTTCGTTTCACCCTGCGTGACTGCAACTCCATCCCTTGGGTGTCTGGCACCTGCAAGGAGACCTTCAACTTATTCTACCATGAAACTGATGAGGCTCATGGTGTCAAATTTAAGCCTGCACAGTACACCAAAATTGACACCATAGCTGCTGATGAGAGCTTCACTCAGATGGACCTCGGAGATCGCATCCTCAAGCTCAACACGGAGGTGCGCGAGGTGGGACCCATGAACAGGAAGGGGTTCTATCTGGCATTCCAGGACATCGGTGCCTGCATTGCCTTGGTTTCAGTGAGGGTTTACTATAAGAAATGTCCGTTCACGCTGAGGAACCTGGCCTCATTTCCGGACACAGTGCCTCGTGTGGACTCTTCCTCATTGGTGGAGGTGAGGGGGGCGTGTATTGACCATGCTGAAGAAAGAGACACACCCAAACTGTTCTGTGGAGCTGATGGAGACTGGTTGGTTCCCTTGGGAAAATGTGTCTGCAGCGTTGGGTACGAGGAGATCGATGGCTCGTGTCTTGGTGAGTTTTCTTACCTTTGTCATTCCTTTTTGCTTTTTCTGTTGACACTAAGGAAACTAGCAAGTCTTGCAATACAGAGAAAAACATTTGTTAGTGAAACAGGATCTGGTTTAGGGAGTGTACCCTGTCAGTTATATTCCCCAACGAACAAGTGTAGTTATGTCAGAAAACCAACCTCTGACTTTATTATGACTTCATGTCATGTTTTCTATATTTGAAAACCAAACCTTCAAGCTGATAGCTGTACATCAAATATTTCCTACACACACGTGTTCAAGTGGTCAACACTTTCGTACCTAAAATCAATAATTAATTATATTTCCTTTTAGTGTTTTAGGTGTAAACTGACATCAAGGGTATTATTATAACGTGAATAAAGATCTCAGTTAAAAAAAGAGTTATCATTTTTTTAGCACTATTTTGTGTCTGAGGTGAAACTGTCAAGTAGGCAGCTGATATATCTTGTCCAGTCCAAAAAAACATGAATGCAGCACTATTCTTTTTTTTACTGAATTGCTTCCCATTTGGACATGTTTTGTAGATTTCTTCCTTATCGTATTCACATTCTTCTCTCTGTCCGTTTTATTTATCATCTTTTATCAACATGGTAAGGCATACAGCTGGATATAGTAACCTTTCCAGGAAAACTATTTCTTTTTTGGTCTACTTAGCACATGTTTTGTGCCTATTACATATGCAGGGCTTTATATATTTTTGTACTTTATGCATACAACAACTTCAAAAGATACCCTTTTATGTCAGTGGCTGTCCGTCTTTCTACAAGCGCCTATATTATATATAATACATATAAATTCTTCTGCTGTGCTCTCGTACATAAAAGATAAAACAAGTTTATTTTTCTAATTCACCTGGCCTCTTCATTGCATCCTGCTCCTCATCATGCCTCCTTAATTTCCCTCTGCTCCCTCGTTATTGCTAGCTGTTATCTCTCTTGAGAATAAGATGAGATCTAATGTGAGGGAATTCAAGTGTTTAGGATTCTCAGTGTAATGGCAGAGAGCTTCTCTGATTATGTCTAAGGCTGTATTAGTCTGTGCATAAATTAATTTAAGTATAAATATTATTTAGAAGGACATCTTGGTCAGTTACAGTTTTTCTATCAAATATAATTTATTCTATGACATTAACTTAATTAATTCCCTTTTCCATTTGCTAGACAATTGTTATGTTTTGTCCTGGCCTTTTGGATACTGCACATACAGTATACAGCAAATTCCAAAGAGATCACTTTTGCAAGTCTAAGATGCACTCAGCAGAAACTCTGGTTATAGCACATGCAAGATTAGTGGAGGGGCTTGCTATGATAACATACATCCTAAACAATGTTATCAAGATGGATGAGAAAGGAAGAGAAATGATTGCATTTTGTTTTAACATTTTCACAAATAGTTAAAATGACAAAAGATTGTTCTGTGTGCTGGTGAATTTTAGTTCAACTTTTGCTTATTACTTGAGATTCACACATGATGATTTTGTGTGTGTGTGTGTGTATGTGTGTTTGTGTGAATTTAATGTTCAGGAGCATGCAGCGAGTGTTATAAAGTGAAACATAGTGCTGTGTCCTGTGTCAAAGCTGATACAGGCATCAGAACTCTTTCAGGGGATTTGACGATTGAATGCTGTTGACCGTGTGTGTGTGTGTGTGTGTGTGTGTGTGTGTGTGTGTGTGTGTGTGCGTGCCTGCGTGTGTGTATTGCAGTGATCGGGCATGCTGCTGTGTATATCAGTGGTCTACCACCCGCTGTCCCAGGGGCTACCTTGGTGTGACAGATTACCTCGGATGGCTTCGTAGCAGTTTGATCCTCAACTCTCTGATAGGAGCTTTGGGTTTTTGCTGGTAGCACCGCTGACTGGGAATACTATAGTACAAAAAACATACCTTCATGAAGATCCAACACAAATTCCTTTCAAGCCACATAAAGGCCAGATGTCAGGTCAAGATGTTTTTGTGTCTTTAAACTACAGCAGATAAATCTGCAATCTATAGGTGTCCAATGTACTTGCAGAGAAACCAGCCACTTACTGCAAAAAGTTTCAGATATAATATTTTCATACACACACTTACTGACTAAACACTAGAGCCTGATCATTTTTTCATCCTAACAACGTGAATAACTCGGATTTTAACACCTGAAAGTGCTTTAAACTCACTGCAAATTGTTTAACATTAAGGAAGGCACTGGCACTTAGAGAAAAGTGATGAAAACCCAATCATTCATCTGTATTGTGCTAACATTTGTTAGATTTAAATAAAACCCTTATTTTGCTTTTACCAGAATGTACAAGATGCTCAATAGATGTAAATATTGACACAAATTGTATGACACCGTGCAGTTTTGATCCCCTCCAAAAATGATCCATCTATCTATCTACAGCCTTGCTTAAAGCTTTTTTGAAAAATGCTTTCAATACTATTCACTGTCTCCCACCATCCAGAACCAGATGTCCTTGTGCAGTTGATTACAATTCATCTTGTGACATGGGTCGGCAAGGTTTCCCAGCTGCACTCTCAGCTGCATCGCAATCAACAGGCCAGGGGTTAAACTGCAGCTGTGATTAGAGCCAGACTGTATCAAAATGGTTACTTCATTCGTGTCTGTCTGTTATTATTTTTCCCTATTTTCATATATATGTGTTAACTGTTGTGTGACAGAACAAGCGTAGTAGTGATAAATAAACATGCAGACTTGGGGAGGGTTAAACAGATTGCAAAGTGAGTTTGCTTTTGAAACAGGTTGAAATGTATTTAAAGGATGTTTTTTTATCCTAAATATAATGGTTTGATGTGGTGCATTGCATCACGTAATACCATAAAACCAAAGAGTTTGCCTTGAAAAACATATTTTGAAAATGTAAATATACAGTGTAGAGCATGCACAGTTGTAACACAGTGTGTAACATTTAGATTGCAAGAAGTAGTACAGTATATCTATGTATATTAAATCTTTGTTTCACATCATATTCATCATACCTTTAAGATGTAAAAGAAGCTTAAGTTGAAAAACAGTCTCTTTGTCATTTAAAATAATAAGCAACCAAAAGAGGGTCACCTATATCCATCCCCACTAGCCCTATAGACTACAGTAATTTGTGTTCCCTCTTCCTTCCCTTTTATCCTTCACCCCTCGCTCTCTAAAAAGCAGATTTCACAGTTGGGTTAAGTTTAGCCCTTTGGGGAATGTGATGGCATTTTACTGCAATGTCAGCCCTGAAATGCAGCCCTTGCTCATTGTTCCAGGATTCAAACAAGCGTCGTTATTAAAAGCCTCCGCACAAGGTACCACTGGAGCGCCTTGGGCATTGAAGGAGAAAGACTGAGGTGGCTGGCTAAGCTAATATTTCAATCTCCAGTTTACAACCGACTGGTCCTTTAAACGCTACGGCTGCTTGACTATGCTGGAAAGAAATGATGACAGGTTTAAATGATATGTGATTTCAGTAAAATATATATATATATATATATATATATATATATATATATATATATATATATATATGTATTTTAAAATAACAGCCTGACCATTGTGCTTTCATCTCTGGTTTCTTATGTGTTATAATGTGTTTATGCAGCTCATGCACTCAATGTGACTATTAAAAATGTTAAATTAAAAAAATATATTTCTGTTTCCAATCCTGAAAGTGTTTAATTTGAGAGACTAAATGTTGAATGATTTTTTTATAGCTAAAGTATCTTCACTCTTTACATCCAGAGGATTCCTGTGAGGTTTATATGAGCACAGGTGTGGGCAAAAGTTTTCCATATCACATTACTTCATCCAGTTCTCCGAAATAGTGCTGCATATCAGTTTAGTGTTTCAATTTATTTTCTAAGATGACTCCTGATGAACACCAACCCAGCTACAGATATGTGACAAACAAACACTCCAATTCTGAAAACATTTATTTACCCTAGAGAAAGGATGAGCGGCGAAAGTCTGAATAAAGGTCTTTAGCTCCACTGAAGTAGGAAAAAGGGACATGCTCTCCACTCAGCTAAATCCAAATAATATTTTTCTCTGATCCAAACCCAGTACTTTTGGTCACAATAGTCTTCTAATCCCGTATTCATTTCCTGGATGAAAATTGGAGTGTGTTGCAGTAAGACTGAAGTTAATCAAATAAAGCAACTAACAATAACCCCTATACTCTTCAGACTCTTCATTTTAGCACACATTTTCTTGTTTAACCTCTCACACAGGGTCTCTTTCTTTCTTATTTCAGATTTCATAAGAACACACAGTTACCAATGTAGTTGACTGAAGTCACATGTGACCACGTGACTCAAATGAGACAGCAGTCGATATGTAGCAAAACCATATTCCTGGACTTTGTGGTACAGAAATTAAAGGTACCCACTGGAGTTTTTGACCACTTGTAACACTATACATATGATTTTATGAGTAGTAAACAGTCCTGCCAATGGTTCTGCACTGTTCCACTAATTCACATGTGGCAGTAACACATGCATTCTTAATGGATGGTTTGATCTGCACAAATAGAGTTAGATTAGAGTTAGATGGAAGGACAATAGGACTGTTTCCTTTTTGTCCGAAAATAAATAAATAAGTACATAAATAGATAAAATATGACCACGGTTCCTCCTTTCTAAACACTAAACTTCATGGGTTCCTTAAGGGCCCCCAGACGTTTTTGTGCCATGGAAACTGGCTATAAATGCATAGTATCATTCAAAATGCAACTTTTTTATATTATGTCTCTCTCTGTCTCTCCCTTTCTTTCTCACATGCACACGTGGCCATGATTGACAGTGCTCAGGGTCTACATCTGACCTCTTGATGGTTATGTGGCTTACTTGATAGTGGTGCTAAGGAACCCAAGTTTAATAGCAGCCATTCATTGTTTTTTCTAAGATGGACATCCATCAACACACACAGGTATAGGACTATTTCAAACCCCAGCCTTCCCCCATTGGAACAGTAGCCAGTAGTTGCTTACCCTTTTTGTCATAAATGAGTGCAGAATAGATAAGATGAATTATTAGTATTAAGTTTAATGGTTTTCCTTGCTGCTGCTGTTTTTCTGTCATGATCCTGTTCAATGAGTGTTCAGTGTTGCCATTCATTTTTTTCAGAATGAGTTTAGGAGGATGAAACCTAAGCTTATGTGACCATTTAATTCTTAATTGATTCTCATTAATCAGTTAATTTGCATAATAGCAAAGTGCCTCACACAGAGGCTATATTGTGTGTTGTGTTAGCATTGAGCGCATGTAATGTGTATTAGGATTTGGAGGAATTTTCTGTACTTGTGTAATTTCTTTAAAATGCCAACTATAGTTCATTTTTTATCACTGACTTCATTATGTTGCATTTGATATTTTTGAGCTCTTTGTTGCCAATTGTGGTTATTGTAGCTTTATAAAGTAAAATGTTGCTGCATAAACGAAGTTTGACATTGCACATTCCCTCTAAAGAAAGGCAACAGAGGCAGAGAGAGAAAGAGCTGAGGGAGGCAGAGAAAATGTGCTTCTTTGTGAAGCAACCAGCTCTTACACAATTTGTCTCCATTAAGTACTTTTTTCTCCATACCTTTTGTTACAGGTGGAAGTGAGCATTGTTCTTTTGACTGTATTGTTGTATATAGTCTGCACTATAACATATTTTGTTTGTTTTTACATGCATGTTAGTGCATTGTGTGGTGCTGACTAAAATATCCAATTGTAAATTATTTTTCTCTTCCAGGTAAATAGTTAATGTGTGTGCATGCCTGTGACACATTTTTTTTTACTATGACATACTATTATTTATTAAAGGTATATAGTATAATACATGTCTCCACCCCCTTGGCACCCCTCTCAGCAACACTCTAGGCAACCTGCTAGTGTGCTTGTGTCTAAATATAGAGCTGCACACAGACACACAAACACACACACAAATAGACCAAAACATTAATAGGTGCAATCCCTGGTGTTGATGCATGACAATGCCTTGCTCTACGCAAATTACTGACATACACATGCATTAAGTCTCAGTCTCTCTCTCTCTCTCTCTCTCTCTCTCTCTCTCTCTCTCTCTCTCTCTCTCTCTCATGTTTCCCTATCTCTCTGGTTGTAAGACAATCTAGTTGTTACAGTTACCACTCACTGTTTTACAGCAGGTCTTGTGTGTTTGTCTCTGTGAAAGAGCTCTCTGCAGTACTATGAATAATGTAATCACAGTACATTTGTCTGTGTGTGTGTGTGTGTGTGTGTGTGTGTGTGTGCTTGTGCAGCAGTGTGTTTTGTAGATGGGCGCTATTTGTTATTTGCTGAACCAAAGTGGTTCTCCTCTGTGTTGGGCTGAAGCAAAGTAAGTAACAGCAATCTATTTACATTTTAAACTCATGCTGTGCCACACACATTGACAATTACTATTCACCTTTCATATTAAAGAATGATGAAACCCACCAAGGAATGAAAATGCTGTGACATTTTGTTACTTGACTGTTACTGTTTTATAGTCCATTTAATTTTAAAAACAAAAAATAAAGTGCTGGTTACAAATTGTGCTGACAGTTTTTTAAGTCTGTAATTTTAAACTGACACTTAATACAATCCAGCGTGGCACTGGATTCACATCAGATGTCTAAGGTGGGCTACAGATAGGTAATTGGGCAGCTAACAGGAACAGCTGTTAATTGGCATGTTGGTAAACATCCTGAAGAAAGTTTCACTTATAAGACATTTTCAATTACAGCATGAAGACAGCCGGACAACAATTACAGCACATATCCTTCAACCTGTCAGCCCACCAAATGAGATGTCTCACGCACACACACACACACGAGAGAGGGGGGGGTGCATAGGCAAAGACACACATAATTAATCAAACGAAACGCAGCACACCCAAGACCAAGACCAAAAAAAGCATTCACAGCTGAGTGTTAAAACAAGGGACAACATTTTGGTCTCACAAAACATGCGCTAACAAACACACACAAGGAAACACACCAGGGGGCTCAGGCTGGCATCAGCAACAGAGATATTTGCAGATGGGCCACACTGCGGGGAGACACTGTGACATTTCAGAAAAGGATGGTTTTAGTTTAACAAGCACGGCCCTTCAGGCTTAATTGGGAGTGTCGAGAGAAAGAGAAAAAGAGAGAGAGAATGAATGCTGGTATTCAGCATCAACAGACACACTCAGAGTTCTGAAGGACGTCTCTCTTCCAAAGGTCAGAGGTGAGGTATAGCAAAGGCAGGGTCTCTAGTCGCTCCTTATCCAGCATGTAAACAACTTTCTTTTTCTCTAAAACATTCCCTCTACCTACATACCCATTGCTTCCCACACAATAGTAAATGAGAACATTTCTCATAAGACATGAAACGTTTATACATTTCCCATCATTTAACTGAGTTAAAGTACTATGTACTTTATACTTGCGTGAATGCAAATCATATATGGCTGAACTTCAATGCATTGCTTTTTGTTTGTTGTCTACACAGTCATTGTATTAGCATTTGTTTTTGGAGCTATCACAAAGAATATAATTGAAAGCTCTTTGAACGCTGACGGTATGCTAATGTATATTTCCCCTGAGTTGTCATTAAGCGCAGCATACCACTGAAAGGCGTGGAGTTCCCCTCTGCCAAAGGCCTGATGTGGTTTGAATTATGCCCAGTGCAAATAGTTGCTGTCAGCCCACGGCTCCTTTTTCTGTCACTACATGCTGTCAACATGCACAGTAAATAATCACAGAAAATGAAAAAAAATTCATTAGGCATTGTTCCAAATGAAAAAATTAAGATGACATGAGTAATAATAAAACCAACAAATCTGACAACACAGAAATATGCAGTAGAAATAATACATATGATAATGGTAACTGAAAAAAGTCTTCCTGTTGAAAAAGTCTACTTACCTACAGGATGTAGTATCACTTCTAATGAGATTTAACTGAGTCAATGTGATCTCATTAGCATGCGGTTTCTGTCATGTCACACATAGCTATTTCAGGACTAATAATGCAAACATTCATTGAGACGAAAATTGGGCAACTTTAAATGCAGATTAAATGCAATTAAATTATTGTTGATAATTAGGTATGTTTTTAAGGCAGAGTTGCCTTAAGTGGCATTGAAAAACCAGGGGTACATTTGTTAATGAGGAATTATTTCACCCATTTAATCAATTAAACAAGTAATTAAAGTGGGGAAAAAAGGCTATCTGACTTGAGCACAACCTAGAATAAGAAGTAGTTTAATTTAGGTTTAAATTAGTAACATGACTACAAATTGTAATGTTATGTAAAATTATGTGGTCTTCCATTTCGACTTTATTCTCAGCATGTGGAACTCCTGTGTCCCACTGTTGACCGTGAAGTAAGAATCAATGGCCTCGGTCAGCTTGGCATAGTGATGAATGGGTGCCATCTGGAGCAGGCCAGGGAGGTCTAATGGGTTGCAGCGAACGGAGGGTGGTAGGGCCTTCTTTATAAACTCAATGGTCATCTTCCATGCCGTACTCATGCCATAGCTTGATCTTTCCACTACCTTCCACAAGCCTATCTGTCCTTGTGAGGATCCATTTTGAACAGTTCATTTTTAAGAGATTAAACTAGTGGCTAGAGATAATGAGGGTTAAAAGTGGGGTTGGGTTATGGTTTAGTAATACGAAATGGGATCTATTTGGACTGTTTAAGGTTATAATTAGTGTTATAAAGTGTTACTTTAATGTTATGGCTAGTGAGACATGAAGGTCTGCCTTAATTTAAAGGTTTATAAATATTGTGTTGTGGGTCTGTATTCATGTGCATGAGCATGTGTATGTACACAATCCTATACAATCATTGCTATTTGCTCATTTACAGTGTATCTCAATTACATTTCTCCTAATTCGTGGTGCTTTACCTTCCACTGTCTCTCTTTAAATCAGTCACTTGATGAACATTAGAAGCTCTCGTGTTGTCGCTCTTCATGCTGTAATTGAGAACAAATGTGGAGAGGGAGAGTATTTAATTGGGGTTGTCAAGCAGGGGGCGGGTTTGTTGAGCACCTAGAGATCTCCTCATCTCTTTGCATTTTAACAGTTTAAAGAATAAATTATGCAGATTGCAGTTTTTGCGAGTCCTAGTTGAGATGTGAACTTGCGGTGACTTCTGCTTGGCTTTTTTCCCCCCTTCGCTGAGAGTTACTTCAAAGCCGGGAAGTGATCAAAGACGGTTGAAAAAAATAAATTCCCCAACGTACCGGCACCCTGCATACATACATACAGCTTCTGCCTGTCTTGACACTGCATAATCTCTCACTCAGAAAACAAAAGCAAGTGACGCCGTCTGATGTTTTTCTTTCTTTTTTTTTGTCTCCTCAAGCGCAGTCCTGTCAGACTTTGTAACATTTCAATTGATTTCCCTTTTCCCTCATATGTGTGTTCTATTTTAGTACATAAGGCAAGAGACTGAATTAGTCATTAAAAGGTATGTATAGCACGACATGGCCCAGATAACACATCACAGGCCTGGATTGAAGAGCAGACTTGTCATAAATGAAAGCACATTTTAGGAGCTGGAGACAGCTCATCCCCAGTAAAAACAAAAAACAGTGGTTATTGGGGCTTCTGCGTCAGTGAGGATTGTGTTTTGTCTTAGTGGCAGTTTGTTTTGCTGCAGATATAAAGTAAAATAGTTAATACTCTTGTGTCCAATAGTTAAAACATACATATGTTTCATCTGCCATGTAAAAAATAAATGATTTCATAAGCAGCCCTCGTTAGCGAGAGAGGTGGCAGTTTTGAAAGTTGTTCTAATTAAGATATCACTATTACCATCCAGATGTTTCTCATGCATACTGATGGACTATGCATGAGCCAGACGTCCTTGACTCGCAGCCCCATCAACACAATTACCCATCTAATGCACGAACTAGCTCCACACCTGTATTCAGAGATTATTGCTCTCGGTCAGTCTCAGTATCAACCTGTTCATACATTCACCCCATCATTACTTTTCCATTCCTCAAGGCAATGAGTTTGTTATTTTAGTGCCCAGTTGTAGCAAACTTTTACCATGTTGGCTCTAAAGTACCTTTTGATAAAAATAAGTGAAACATTTTAAATCCATACAGTGTCACATTTTGATTCTCTTTCTGGCCCATAAAGTGAATCAATTTTCTTGTCCCTAAACTCCGTGGCCTTTATCTCCATGCTGGCACATATCTGGTCATAGTGCAATTGCAGTAGCTGTTGGGCACAGTTGGATTTCTTTGGACCTGCAACTGTTTTCTGGCTCTATGTGAACCTACTTGCGCCAAGGTGGGTGGAGTGGTACAGATGAGCTTGTGTTTTTGCAGAACAGACTGCACAGTGCTATTTTGGCAGTTGTTTTGGCATGCAACTGTACTTCCGTTTCCACCTGCTCCGACCACCTTTTATCAAAAAGTGTAAATGGCAGTTGTGGCTTGGATATAGCAAAAAAATCTCTGAACAATCACAAAACATAATCCATGTGTGCAGTTTAAATGTCCCAACGTGATGCATGAATTGATTTGCTTTTCTTCACGACATACTAGTAAGGTATTGCACATAGGTTCCAACATTATACAATGAAGTCATTTGGAGTAAAGCAGGACTCCTGAGCTCTATCAAAGCTGTCAGGACATTTTTAAATTTAAGCAAGAGTCAGGTCTCTATTTCCACTAAATAATCAAAAACTCCTTTTCCTGTCACGTCAATGCAATTATTAAGGTGACTTTTCAGTGTTGCTATTGACATGCAATCATGTCTCACAGTATTTGCAGTTATAGCATTGTTGTGAACATGGACGTGTACCCAGATATGTGAACTACAGCAAAATAAAGTTCCTTGGAACATAAATTCAGCTCAAACAGGGCCATTGAGAGCGTATTTTGGGTGCAGTACATTTTGGCAGTTTGAATACACACAAGACTGGTAGAAATCATAAACCACAATGTTCTGTTTTTGCTTTCAAAAGCTAAGATGATCTGACAAAATGCTTTGCTGCATTTCATATTTTGCCATTTGACAAAATATTTGTATGTATTTCGACTTTTACAAAATGTAAAAGCACACTGGCAGTGCTTTCACCTTGTTGATACTCTTTCTCACCCTATCCTTCTATCTTCCCATATATGAGCAGCCCCAGCGCAGGAAGTGAGCCGATGACCGCAGGGTAGGAAAGGCTTTAACTAGCAGTAGGTGTCTCTCAATCTGCCGGACTGCAACAGCCAAGCATGTTAGTCACACTAGTGGAATTGCACACACGCACACTCTCCCTCTCTTTCTCTCACTCACACACATGCACAAGTTTCCCGTGGATAGACTTAATCCTGCCATTGAATGCGGCAAGCAGCGATAGCAGAACTGGGTCATTTCTAGAGAAGACTGTGGTGTGAAACCGTTCCCCTCAGGGTGGATTGAGGTCTGAACTTTGGCTGACCTCCCCAACAAGTACAGATGTACAATGAAACCTCAGAATTTGCCGGATGGAATCTGTGTGCATTAATGCTGACAACTTCATTGATCAGGCTAAAACTTGGGTTTAAGTCATAGGAAGAGTATTTTGGACGTGGATAAAATAGAGTAGCTGTAATTGGGTTTTCTTCATGCTGAGATTAACTAGAGAAGAAGTTTAAAGCTGAAGAGTTGGGAACGATGGTGACTCACTCCTCTCGTGGTTTATACTTTACTTATAGGAATTGCACTTCCAGGTAGAAATGTTAAGGGTGGATTTAAAAAGCTTCTCTGTGTTGTTCTTTCTTTTTCAGTGACAAGATGATTTCAAAAAAATATGTAAAGGAAATGTAAAGATTAAATTGACATGTTTAGGTAATGTCAATTATTTTGTTGTGCATTTTATGTATAGCGGAGTGTAATGGGGAACAGATACAAATGAAAGTAATGCTAGAGGTAATAATCACCCTTTACTTTATCTATGAAAATGAAAAGGTTACATACCTTTAAGTGTTTACATCTCTTTCTTCCACCTATTTTGAAAACTGCATGGCTCCTTTTGATTGTTGCAACTTAAATCATTCATTAAAGCCCAAAGAAGAGTGTGTGCTTGAAATAATAAAAAAAAACACGTTATTGCTGTTACAAAACATCCCATGGCTGGAAAACACCCTCACCGATGTGTATGGAACGGCAACAGTGAGAAATGTCGGTCTGAAGCCATAGACATATTACACAAAACCACCACATCCTTCAGTGAGGCCTGAATGTTGGCAGCCACAATGCAATATTTATACTGTGTTTGTCTGTTCCACTTGCCATGTAAGATGAATAATGGCAGTACTGACACTACAGATACAGGTAGTCTCATTGGGTTAAAAAGAAAATGAAAGGTGACTTTATAAAACAAGAGTGTAGCTTATGCTGTACAACATTTATATTCATTTTTTCTATATGTACACTTTGAGTTCTTACTTTTCTGGTTCCATCCATGTACTATTTGAGGTTGCAATTTAAGTGGTAGTGCTTGGCCACAAATCAGCTGAGTGTTAGAATATTGCCTTTAGTGGAGCCATTTCAAACTGTCATTACTCTTTGTAATGGTAACACTCTGCACCATTAAGCTTCAGAAACTAATCAAAAGCGTAGTTCGTCTGAAATTTGTATATCCCCCCCAAAATGCCATATCTTTTTATACCACAGTAAAGGCCAACAATTACAGAGACAAAAGAGCACTTTGGAATGTTGTACATTTACTATGTGTGTATTTGCCTTGTCCTTGTTAGGATATTTTGTGTATATAAAGTCTGTATACATTTATGCTTGTGTGCAA
This sequence comes from Nannoperca obscura, assembly GCA_036024295.1. NCBI lineage: Eukaryota > Metazoa > Chordata > Actinopteri > Centrarchiformes > Percichthyidae > Nannoperca > Nannoperca obscura. Next base: position 63 of record JAVQJL010010196.1, on the reverse strand, counting down.
ACAATTGTGTGTGAGACTGTGTTTTATTTAAATGTGTGTGTGTGTGTGGGGGGGGGGGGGGGG
>JAVQJL010010192.1:0-12192 GCA_036024295.1 Nannoperca obscura | reverse complement strand
CTCAGTCGCTCCTGATGAGAGCACAGACGTTACTGACACTGCGCAGCTCGCAATACATGTCCGTGGTGTTGAGGACAATGTTGAAGTGATGGAGGAGTTGCTCAGTGACTCCAGTGCATCGCCAGACCACTGCTCGGGAGATACTTCACCAGTTGTGTGATGCCATTGTGGATGCCGGCTCACTATAGGAGAATTTTACTGGAATAACAACCGACGGAGCGCCATCAATGAAGGGAGGAGCTTTTTTAGTAGAATACTTGATGCGGCCCAGCCTCACCCAGACTCTAATTGCAGTGGCCGTCAGATAAGTTTAGTTTGAGACCCCTGCTGTAGGGGGATTTCTTGTTGCACAGAAAGACTCAGAGTTCCAGATCTTATGTTTGACTACTCCTCTGATTGGTTCTTGAGATGCAGAGACTTGTCAGCGTGAACAAAGATTTGTTTTCGCAGGTTGGTTTAGCATCTCCCTCCCTATGTTGCCCTTGTGATAGAAATTTATTCTATATCCATTTTCATCTGTATAATGCTGATCTGATGTGTGTCTCTTGACTATTCTCTGCTAATAGACTGTCTTTCTGTCCGTCCTTGCTAACCTTTAGTTATGGGATTCCTTATCTGACTGCTGACTTGTTTGGGTTTTGCTACACTCACAGACTTGCTTCCAATAAGATAGTGTAACCAGGTTCTTCCTGTCCCTTCTTGACTGTGACACCCCTTGAGTGCACATCAACGGGTCCTTTCTGCAGAAAGCTTAATAAATACTCAAAAGACTTGATTGTGATTCAGAGACTCTTAATTTCCAGATTGCCACCACAGTAGTTAATGTTAATAGTAACAGAGATGTGATTCTGGTCACCATATGAATGTAAGTCATTTTAACTCTGTTTTGCTCTTAACCAACTCCTTGGAGAAATATCTGTCTGTTTAGCTGGTACAGATGCTCTAGTTTACCAGCTAATCGCTAACTGTGTCCGTCTGCTTTTTGGTGCTTGGAAAAGCTGGGATGTGTTCTTTTACTATGAAAGCAAGCAGAGCAAACAAATGTGTATTTCTGTGTACAAGTTCTATATGTTTGATGACATATAAGGTGAACCCTACACACACAAACTGAAATACTGAATCAATTTGTGATGTAGCTCCTGAGCAGCACTGTGCTGCAGAGTGAGCGTCACTATTGATCCAATATTGCAGTTTTTATGTTTGTAAAACACAAAATGAGATGCTGTATATAAAGTGATCGCGTGTGTTATTGAATAGCTGACTGCGCTAATATTGATTTAATTGTGTACTTTTATTATACATGATAATATACACTGGGATGTGCAGTTTATATTTTAACTAAATATGAGCAGCTGCCACTGTGTCAGTGTGTTATGGTGTCATGCACAGGAAATGTGAATTTGACTAAATGCTTTCAAACCAGAGAGTTGAGAGTTAACATGCAGAGTTGGCAGGTTGTTTAGCAGCTGAAGGTAAAAGCTCCTCGGCAGCAAGGCCACTGACACAGTTCTGCTCTCCCTCAGGTTGTTAGTAACACTAGTGCCTGGAAAGGTAAGCTTAGAGACTTGTCCATGAAATTGTGACAAAAGTGTAAAATTTAGATTTTAGTATTGACACTGGCACTCTAGTGCCACTGGAGTTCCTACCACCTCACTATCATGCCCTTTTTTATATAAAGTGATTCTGCACAACTGCTGTCTGTCTCAGGTAGCTGCAGGTTTTTAAATTGATCAATACATTTGGTTTGCAGTTATACATGTATGTATAACATTTACATTTTTACGTCACACTACCTCAGCAAATAACTTGGTGCATTAAAGGAATAGTTTGACATTATGGGAATTGCACTTTCTTGCCCACAGTTTGATAAGAGATCAACCAGTAAGGCAGCAACAAGCTGCAATATTGATGAGACTCATGGTGCTAAACATTTTTGCATAAGGAGCCACAAAAACACCGGAAATAGTTTTTTGTGATGCTTGCTGATGCAAAAAGGCACTGGTGTGTTCTTGAAGCTTTCCATTTTACAAAACAATCTGGAGATGTTGTGTTTCAGCAATATTTTCAGCTGCCAGATTCTATTACTCCCACACACTTAACCTTTTGGTGCCTCGATAAATATTTATGTTCCACTGCAGTGCCAATACATTCAAAAAAGAAATATGGTTTCTGTTAGGAAATATTTGCTCAGCTGGTATATATAAAACACAAAATCTTATTTCATCTTAATGATGTTAATTTGATGTTGGGCAAATATCTGATACTGTAGCTTCAGTGAACAGGGGGACATTCTGGTCCATTGCTAACATTGTCTTCCAGCCCACAGTTGTACAACCCTGGGATGAAACACTTCACTTCCAAAGTGAAAAAAATATATATTTGGAGAACTGACCTGTGAATTAACCCCAACAGCTATGAGAAAGAGGAAGAACTTTGCTTTTCTGTCCACAAGATCATGCTTTGTTTTCAAAAATAACCTTTTTACGACATCCATGATCATGAACGCTGTCTGGACAAACTAAGCAATGTCTGTTGCCAGAGGAAAAAGCCAGGTTTAATATCAAAGTGTACTACAACAAGGAAGGAAGGTGGAGGGCGAGAGAGGGTCTTCTTTGTTTGCTTTACATAAGCCCCTTCACAAGCTTGATTGATGGAGACACAGATGTGGAAGAGGAGCAGCTGTTCTGTGCTCTCAGGTGTAATTAAGAAAGGGCTCGGTCACGCAGAAAGGCCCCCGGGAGGCCCGATGGAGCGCAGAGGAATCAGCTTGCCTCAGAGAACAGCAAGCTCCAGCAGCAGGCTACCTTCAGCTTGTTACAGTGAGAGACTTTAAATGGATCAACTTAATTGTCGAGGCATCTCTCAGACCATCTGTGTGTGTGGGAGGACGTGTTTGAGTTGCGAGTGCATGTCTGTGTCTGTCTGTGCTGCATGTGTGTTCGAGTTTAAGCAAAGTGTGAGCAATTGCGGTGACAGAGCAGAACTAAACTTAGAGAAATAATCAATGAAATCAGCCAGGAAATTGTGTTTAGACAAGTTGTTATTCAGAGTCTCTTGCGTTCACTTGGTCTCGTACAACTTCTGCAGAACACACCGAGATGTGTGACTAGACTCCCGATCTGAAGATTATCTAAAGTTTTCTCTCTCTCAGATACACACTCATGCACACACACAGGTCCATTTCACTCACTAATGCAACAATCAAAATCACAGCCAGCGGATGTTAACATGATCCCCCCTTCGCCCCTCCCCAGGGCACCTTTTTCTGTCCGATCAGGAGGCCATGTTCTGTAGAATCAGCACGCCTGTGAGTGTGAATCAGTTGGTGGGATAAAGAGCAGGAGAGATAGAGAGAGAAAGAGAAAGAGAGCAGGGTACCTCGCTATTGCGGCTGTCCAGCCACAGTGCCTGCGAGTGTGTGATGTGGCGTGCTAATGGCAGCAATTATGCACCAGAGAGCACCGCTGATGGGCTGGTTTCACAGCGAAAGTGACAGGGGGAAAAATTGTGGCAGAGGGAGGCCTTTGGGTCCCAAACAAAAAAAAAAGAGAGCGTTAGAGACAGGAGGGAGACGAGCCACTTGGGGCTTTTCTCTTTTAATGGCGGTCGGTTTGCCACCCAGACATGTGGAGGTGTCTGGTTGGATCGCAGCCACACAGGAATTTATGTCTGTTATTTTTAGAGGGGCAACCCAAGCGAGACCAGGACCAATCAGACGCTCTCAATAAAACTAACTTCCCTCTGGAAGTCTCAAAGGCTTTAAGTAGATTTGATTTGAAGTCTATAACCTAGAAACTAGTGGGTATGAGGATGTGATGCTGTGATACTCGCTCTCTGTCAGATTGTAAAACTTCAACTCCCCTGCGTGATGAAACAGTTGGAGAGCGGGGGGTGCATCGCAAGTAATCATTCTGTTTTTTAATCTCTTGGCATGATTGTTCTCGTTGTGCGATGTTTACAAGCAAAAACTAATTTATCTACCTTTTATGTATTGATGTGTGATGCATCCAGGGGGTCATTTTGTGAAGAGAATCTTCTTGCCAGCAAAAAGAGCTAACAACCGGTTAGACTAGAAAAGTCTTTGTCATGTAATTGGCTCATCTGGCATGTAACAAGCAAAAGAGTCGTCAGTGGAAGTCTTGATGGGTGCCGGGAGAAAACTTTAAAGACAAGAAAAAGTTTTAATGTCATGGAATACCGTTGAGCTACCCGAATGCATACAGCACATAATTACAAGTTTTTGCTTTTTTTGCACACAGCAGGGTTCAACAACACAACAGCAGAGCTGAACACTTGTTCACTCATGTGCAGATGAAATTTAAAAAATGGGAGATCTCAGTAGACAGGGGAGTGAAAATGAGACCATCTATATTCGAGAGATCCCTCGTTCAAAAACAATCACACAGACGTGCATCGTGAATGCAAGCCGGCACAGCCACACCTTTGATGCACAGATGGCGTGTGTAAACTTTCTCGTTCCCCCTCCTGCTCTTCCTCTCCTCCTCTCCGCTGTAATCTCTCTCTCTGTCTATCTCATCCCTCACGTCCCACATTCTTTCTTCTTCTCATCATCTCGTGTGTCATTCATCGGATGTCTCTCACTCTGCCAGCAAGAAGCACCTCGGCTTGCAACCCGTCTAAATTTAATAAATGAAGCCTTGCGAAATTGGTAAGCAGGGTGGGAACACCATGGCTGGGTAAATGTTAGCTGAAAGCTTTAGTTTATAAAGACGATCCCCTCCTTTTGTAATTTCATAGAAAACAGCCAGCAATAGGATGGTCCACGGGTGAGACAAATTTATGCCAGATGATCCCCGTCTCCCTAAATGGCTCACTGAACACTGAATACTGAACTTAACGAGCAGGATCGGGAGTTCTGTGGGCTTTAGGAAGACAAGCAAACAAAGAGACACAGACACTGAGTCTGATTTGGGTCAGCATCATTTAATTCAATCATGACCTCCCGTTAACGGTCAAGAAATATTAAGCTAAAAAAACAACAACTCCATATCTATTGGAAAGCAATCATGGGCCTCTCAATATTTGAAAAATGAGAGCAGAAATGATGAAAATCAGTACATATTTTGATTGTTTCATTATTTAAATTAGATGAGAACACTCTCATTTCTGTCTGTTAAATATGAAGCTACAGCTGGCAGCCAGTAAAACTTTAACATAAAGATGGGAACCACAAGTCATTTTTACACAAAGCTAGCTTGTTCAGCTGTTTCCAATCTTTGTGCTAAGCTAATGCAGTATTAACCCTTATGCCCTCCTCAAAATTTGCACCCTCTGGACACCTTTGTGGCCAAAAATGTACACGACAAATAAACTGCTATAAAATCATCATACATCAATATTTTTTTCTACTTTTGTTTTCATAAATCACTTAAACAACTTCAGCCATGCTCAAAACAACCAAACATTCAATCATTTTCAGAATTTTAACCCCTTAAATGCCAGTTTAAATATTTGAATTATTCTCATATTATATATATTCTCATCATTATTTATCATAAAAAAAACACTAAAAATGAATTATTTTCCATATAATAGGTAGTAGGAGGATGGGGCCTTGCAGGTGATTAGAGTCTTGGATATGTCAAAGATGAGCAAAGAAATTGATTTGATTGCATTAGTATTTTTTATGTAGTGTCAGATTCTCCCTCTGGACACCTTCGTGGCCAAAAATGCCCCATTGGGTTCCATTAAAACCAATTTTTTTTATGTCACTGCTATTACAGTATAAAATCATGCATTCTATAATGTGATCATTTCATTTTGAAGAAAAGTAGTGATATTTGACATTTTTACTGTATTTCACCAAATTCAACCATTTTCCCATTGTAGGCCGATGCATGACATTTTTGTATTTTTGCCAGTTATATTATGGAGCCATGTGACAACCAGAGTATGTATGATGATTTTATAGCAGTTTATTTGTCGTGTACATTTTTGGCCACAAAGGTGTCCAGGGGGTGCAAAACACCACAAGAGTATAAAAGACATGTAAGAGTAAAAGACAATGGATTTCAAAAATGTAACTAAAAAGAGGATTTCCTGCAAAACATCAGGCCACACGCTGTAACACAGCCAAAAATATCACCAAATTTAAAAAAAAGTAGCAAAAAATTTACAAAAAGGAGGGCATAAGGGTTAAGACTTGAAATGAGGGGAGAATAGCTAGACTGGCTGTGTCCAACGGTAACAAAATCAGCCTACCAGTGTGAATGTGGAATTTGGCCTAAATAAACAATTATCTATGTAGCTAGCAAGATTTGCCCTGGATTAATTTACATACTATTCCAGGACCATCATATTTAAGTTTGTCCTGGGTTGACTATAGCAGCCTGTGGACTGATTTCTATGTAGAGGGCTTGGGGCGTTTTTTCCACCAAAATCCAACGTTATGCTCCCGAATGCCACAGGTCAGCATTCAGTTCCCCAACAGCCGCAATAAAAACAAAAGAAGAACATGCTCCTTCAGTAGCTAACGTTACAAATGACCAGGTAAGCTAACATTACTACAAAGCATGTAAAATATATTGTGATTTTAGCTGGGCAACATCAGCTAAAATTAGTTTATTCGCTAATACCTCATGGTTGTATATGTCCTTCTAATTAATTAATTATGATGTAGGAACAGCACCAACACGTCAAATTGTGCACCTTCCAGCACCTCTGAAGCTCACTGATATGTTATACCTGGTTTGTTTAATTCATACAAAAATCAAAGTGTACAAACAGCATTTTACCATTTTACAGCTGGTAATGTTGCCAGGCAACCAGAGATTCCATGAAGTTACTGCATTGATGTTGCTCCCAACCAAGAAATATCTGGCACGTAATTCCCATGTACAATTGCAAATTGAGATATAAAATGTTAATTTGTGAACTTTATTGTGTGTTCAGACAGAATGTGAAGCAAATGTTTTATGTTTTTCCCTGTTTCCAGTCTGTGTGCTAAGTTGTAGCCATATATTTACCATGGTATCGGTCTTCTCATCTAACTCTCACCAATAAAGCAAATAAGCATATTTCACAAAATGTCAAACTCGCGTAGTGTTATTACTGTCTAAGCCACAATAGCTTTGGAGAAGTTTTAGATATTTCCAGTACAATGCCAGTGAGAAATAGAGAAAGTGTGCTGGTTGTTTGCTGAATAAAATTTAGCTGTCTCTACTGGCATGCAAGTGGGTGAAATGAGATTTCGTTTCACCTGCTTATTGCACTTGTAGCGAAGGAGGGCTGAATAAAAAGGCTGCTTTTTTTTTTACTCCCTCAATTGAGTCAGAGTGTATAGAAACATTAGCTTTCCTCCACAGGCAAAATTTCTCCCTTAGATAACTTTTGTGAGACCTTCTTTCTCTTGTGACAACCTGACTGACAGATAATTTGACTGACGGATCGCAACTTTAAAGGAAATTGGGAAGGTGCAGAAGTTGCCAAGCAAGCCCAGATATAGAAAAGCAGTCAGTGAGCTAAGGAGACAAGGTTATACCGAACAGTAGAGAGATTTCAGCTGAGCATTTCCATCCACTTTATGATGAAAAACTGCTGTCATGTTAAAGATCAGATATGGGGTAGATCATAGAGATATGGGGAAGAAAGAATGCAGATCGGTGAGGCATTTGCTAAGAGCCTGATTGTTCTGGAAAAGAAAAATGAAAGGCACTTCAAATCTCTAATTCTCATTTGATTTTGTGCGCTTCGCATGTGTGCGTGGTGAGTAGCAAGTGTGGGTTAAACTGGAAGGCCCGTGGAGGATTCAGTTTTTGCTCACAGAAAAATCTACTTTTTCTCACTGCCTGCTTGTTTCAAATCTCACCAAGAAGGTGTGGGGGCGTTCGGCTGCTCACAGCTGGGGAATGGATGCGGTAGGCAGGCAGAGCAAAGGATCAGCACAGAGAGGCGCGGAGGACAGGACACTCTTGTATCACTCACCAGGCGTTCTTGGCAGCTTTTCACTCTTTGTGTGTGGTTGCACAGTAAGACCTTTGGCTGGTAATGTGCCTCAGCCCCATATTACCAGAAAAAGCTTGTTCTGTATCTGCGTAGTTAGACTTCCAGACCCTCTGGATGTCATTTCTGAGATCATTTCTGCCTGCCTTTTGCTTTGGTGAAAGCCTGAACACAGGCTAGTCATAGGCAAAAAAGTCAGAACAGCTAATACCCCAGAAGGTTTAAGGCTTCTGATGTTTTGGGCATTTCATCCAACATCAGAATGTATGCAAGTGAGGACTGAAATGCAACAAAGACAGCAATATTATTTCACCAATGTCTGCTGTGAATCACAGTAAAGTCACACTTTAGGCACAGCGGGAGATGAAGCTGAAAGATCGCAAACAGAATCGACCCCCATTCCCAAGAGTAATGGAGCTGTCACTGGCAAAACCTGACCCCATGGTGACCCCTCAGGGGCAACGATATGGCACCCATCCCTTCACACCGGGGAGTCAGCAGCAGAGTGAGGAGGGGTCCACACATCTGATGATAGCAGTCATCCTCTCTCCAATGAGGAAAAATAGAGGTCACAATAATCTCATGGGAGATGTGTGTGTGTGTGTGTGTGTGTGTGTGTGTGTGTGTGTGTGTGTGTGTGTGTGCGCGTGTGTGTGTGTGAGTGGTGCTCCATTTGAGGGTATAGTGAGAATCCATGCAGAGAGCATGACAATGACAGAGAAGCAGGGGTGACACTGATGTTCATGGTGGGATGCTGAAGGGTTTGTTGATGACCAGCTGGAACTGATGAAACCTGCCTCCATGAAATATGAAACCTTTCCTCTTATAGGAGCAAAACAGATTAAATGGCAACATACGCAGGATCACGGTTTAGTTGGACTGATATCTCCCGATGTTGGTTCTGTTTACACTGCCTGTTAGATCGCACGCATTTCCAAGACGCAGTGGAACACCCTATACGCTATCAAAGCGTAATGCGAGGGAAGCCAATCTGGCATCTAATCTAGAGACTCAGCTCCAGTAGCCTGTGTGGTCTCCGGAGGGGTGAGACATGCCTCCTCACTCAGCCTCTCGCCGCTCTCTGTCAATGGCGCATCTTCAGCTCTGAATACACTTCGGCTCCGGACACCGGCGGCCGCGCTCGATTCCTGCGCCTCACAAACACAAACACAAACACACACACACACACACACACAGACACTTTTACAAATGCAGCGCCGAGGACTGGATCTGACGGAGAAATCCTACCCGGTCGAGTGCGCTGATGGTAAGTGCAAAACATTTTTTAAATCATCTCTTGTGCATTTTACGCGCACCAAGCTTTTATCTAAAATGAAAAAAACAAGCTACTCTTACCTGACAGAGTATCATGACAGCGAGGATGCGAGGAGTGAAATGTGATTTCTCCACATATCGACTTAGTGTAAAGTGCGCCTCAGTGGTGAGTTTATAGTGCCCTCTTACTTTATCGGCTGTGGTTTACACTTTACATGGGCTTATAGTTTTGTGGTGATATCTGTTTATTTTATTCTTCCAACATGTATTCAAACAATAGATTTTTTTAAGTGATAACCCCGAGCGATAGGGCTCTAGATTGAGTTTATATTGGTAATAATTACTGTGTATTAATTTATACTGTATAAAGATTGAGCTCATAAATGTTATCGACTACTTAATCTCATCTTGATATTATTTTCTTACTTACCGCAAACAATCCGCACTGCCCACCATTTCTCTCTGTTTGTGAATGAACCACAGCGTGTGAGCACCCTACAGACAGCATCCTAAAAGGGAAATATATTCACCATGTACAAGATCAGTTGAAGCGCTGACCTTTTTCTTCATTCTTTCTTTCTCTCGTCTCAGTGCCTTTACCACGCGCGCGCGTGTGTGTGTGTGTGTGTTGGTGTGTGTGTTGGTGGAGGAATCGTGTAAGACAAGATTCATCTTCTCTCATATCACAGGAGCTCCTCTGTAGCCCGCGGTCAGATGCAGCTCCTCTGCGCGCTGCAGCGCTCTGCTGCGCTCTCCGCCTGTGGCACTCTGTGTGTGTGTGTGTGTGTGTGTGTGTGTGTGTGTGTGTGTGTGTGTGTGTGTGCATGTGTGGTGTTGGGGTTGGAGTTGAGAAAAAGAAGGGGAAAGATGGATAGATGGATGGAAATCAGAGTGATAAAGACTAACTAGAGACTTGAAGCTCCTCCTGGTGTTGCCACTGTAGCTCAACTCTACGTGTTTTCCAGGACTGATCATCAGACTTTGCCAATAAACAGCTTCACTCAGAGGATCTGTGAGCACACTGAGGTGCCTTAATAGAAAAATCTTTGGCACTGTCACATCCCTCAATCACTTGCATCCCAAGTCCCTCAGTCCCACCCTCATCACTAACTTCTAACCTCATTTGTTGCCTTTATTTTCCACAGAGGCAGCTGCCTTTCCTGCACCATGCACAAATGTCATTATTGCCAGCACTTTTGCTTCTAGCTATATTATCTCAGCAGCAGCAACGCCTTTGCTCACTGAATCTACAGCTCAAACCTGCCAGAGACCTGTGCACCACAAAGTATAATCTTGGGTTGATCCTGTCCCTGAGGCTTTTATCCCCTGTAAGCACTGTTATTCTATGAGGGATACATAAGCTGAGTCCATCTGAAGCTCGAGGTCCCCTTCCAACTGTTGACAGAGTGTCTATTGTTCCTGATGTGAGTCCCGGTACGGGAGGAGCTATAAGTCAGGGAGAAAGGAGGACTTGCAAATCAAATTGCTTTAATCCATTGAAGCATCTGTCTTCATTCTCAGAGGGCGACAGGGTGTGTAGCAGACGAGCTCTGAGCCCTGATCACGACTGGAAAGGAAAACAAAACCTGTCGCTGAGGAATCTTATGATGTTCCTTGGTCAGTCAGCTGTGCGGTACATGTAGGGTATGGCTGGCAGGACTGTCAAATTGACAGTTTTTACCTATTTCTTTTAAGTGGCATAGATGTAAGACGCTTGGTCAAAGTTTCTTATTATCTGCAGTCATTCGTGCTTATATTTCTGTGCTTTTTCATCCATCTCTCCTGTCCCTTAACCAACACACAAACAGAACACGACACTCAGAAACAAGGGACAAACAGCACACTTTCTGTCTGTATGTTGCCAACTACCAGTGTAAGAAACAAAGTTTCTCCCCCTGATGAGTTCATTCTGCGAATGCTGTTTTTAGCCATATTCAAACAGAATGGCTCATGATGTCAGCTCAGTTTCTTTTCCCCTCTCCTACAGAGTAAATGTCTTTGGTTTTGCACTGTTTGTGATTAATGGAACATCAAAAGCCGATCTCAGCTCAGTGTGATACATTCCTGAGGACATGAGTCTGCCAGGGACACATAAACATCATTAATGAACAAGAGGCAGACTGGAGAGAGATAGAGTGACAGAAAACGGGTGAGGCAAACAGGGAGGTGATATTTATTTTTGTCAGTAATATGATGTATATTTACCTGTGGTTTTGATGATGATTGCCTCTGCACAGCCACTTTTCTTTTGAGTGATGGAGACACATTTTGAGCCCAGGATCTCGTGTGATTACCAACCATCAGTTTGGTGCATAGGGACAAATGGATGGCAGCACCTTTTTTTCTAAAATCCATTTGGAAAATCACATCTCCCTGCTTTTTCATGCCCACTGGCAAAGAACTCGGAAGTGTACAAAGGAAACTTATTCAGTCATCTATGTGAAGACAGCTATATTTATCTGGGTATGTAGCTCTCTGCTGAGCTTAGAGGCTTAATTACCCAGAAGAGAGGAAAGCAAAAATGAAATGCAATTATGCAACTGTGTGCACGTTATTCTGAATAGCAGCGCTATTTTAGATAGGGGCATTACTGCTACCATTTCCCGCTGAAGGTCTGACCTGTGAGTCGTGCTTTTTTGCAGAACAAATCTATGGATTCTTTTGGAGACAAATCCTGAACCTTTAAACTGTTTATTCAAATCGTTTAAGCTACTTATGTTATAAATGCTAAAAGGTGCTGTCTGTTTGCTCTGCCTGGAAAGATAAAGCAACCTTGTATCGAATGTGCATGTGTGCTTTTAAGGAATAGTTTGATATTTTGGAAAATACTCGTAAATGCTAGGAAACAACACGCCTGGCTCTATCAGAAGGTTGCAAAATTGGCCTCCCAGCACCTCCCAAGCTCACTAATGATAGATTGATAGATAGATAGATAGATAGATAGATAGATAGATA
>JAVQJL010010186.1:0-15254 GCA_036024295.1 Nannoperca obscura | reverse complement strand
GAGGGACAAGGTGGGGGTAGCAGGTGGGAGGGTGGGGGGAGGAGCAGAAGACAGAGTGTAGAATGGTTGTGAGCTGGGGGTGGGAGTAGGAGACCATAGACGAGTCCTGAACCTCTTTGATGATTCACAATCCAAACATCTCTTCGTCACTTCTTCACTCTGAGTTTTAGTCGTTGTGCAAAGACACTTTGAAATCAGATTTGAGCACCAGAGCGTCCCAATCACATTTCAAACCTGCAACTGTGGTTTGGATCCGATTTGATGTGTTTTAAGGGACATGTTGACAAAAGCTCAGGACTCCTGATGGCGACTCTAGATGACCCTGTAACATGAATGCTGTTTTGCCATCATCATGACAACAACCCTCTGTGATAAACCTTTAAACTCCTCCATCTTTTACTCAAAGTGGACAAACTGGATCAGATTTGAACCTGAATCCTTCTTTAGAGATCATTTGTATCATCTACATACAAACACATTATATTTCTGGATTAAACTGGAGGCCCTGCCTGTTATTTACCTGTTGCCATGGTGATTCACAGTCACCTTGCACACCTGCTGTCACCTGACAGCATCATGTGACCAGGCTGAGTCACAGTTGAAGATTTGAAGCTGTTACAAACAGCGCTCAGAAACAATGAAGCTGTTCTTTCTGACAAACAGAACAAAATGTCCTCCTCTGAAGAAATGAAGAGACAGAGAAGTGTTTGATGAACATGTTTCCTCCTGGAATGCTAACATTAGCCACATTAGCTGCATTAGCCACATTAGCTCCTGCAGGTTGTAGTCATAGAAGTACTCACATTCTTTACTGAAGTAAAACTACAAAACTATTATCAGAAAAATATATTTGTTTAAAAGTAAAACTAAAAATTGACTTCTTGTGACTTCTTGTCTGAACACCAGATACGAGTCCTCAGAGGTTAGACAGACATACCACTGCTGAATGGTGTGTCTGTGGTCTGCAGACTCCAGGTGGCCTACAGGTGGATCTACCAGGATGGAAACTGTCTCAGCACACCCTGCTGCTGATATGCTCTACTCTCCATTGAGCCTGTTCAGACAGACAGACAGACAGACAAGTAGACAGGCAGGCAGGCAGGCAGACAGGCAGGCATCTACCAACTTCAGGCTGGGCCTCCTCAGGTGCAGCTGTTTGTGTAGAGGGGGCCTGTGTAGAAGAGCAGGGGGAGAGCACACACCCCTGGGGGGCACCGGTGCTGACTGTTGCCCAGCCTCACCTGCTGCTTCCTGTCTGTCAGGGAGCATGTGATCCACTGACAGGTGGGTGCAGGTACAGAGAGCTGGGTGAGTTTGCCATGAAGGATCGAGCTGAAGTCCACAAACAGGATCCTTGCATATAGCCCAGAGAGAGTCACAGTGTTGCAGGATGTAATGCACATCTGCTCCACATTAGTCACCTGGACAGCCAGGCCAGAGGTTCTGATGTAAACACCAGCTAGGATAAACGAGCAGAACTCCAGAAGTGAACTGAATATTTGCTTAACACTGCTGAAAATATTTTTGTGTATTGTGTGTCCTTAAAAAGACAGTTGTGAAATTGTAATTGTTTGTGTGGATTAAAATATGTAGAAGTAAAAGTCAGAAGAAGAAATGTCAAAGCATTGCTGGAAGTGTAGAAAACTGAAAGACATTTGCCTGAATAATAGTTGAATCGCTGAACATCTTGTGAACGGTTTAAAGTTTGAATGGAGTCTGTAGTTGAAAGTCGAAGTTCATAGTAGAACATAACATTTTTTAAAAGCTAAGTATTTTAAAAAGTAGTAAAAGTAGAAAATAGCTGAATAACAGCTGAAATGTGCTTAAAAAGCTGAACATTTTGATAGTTGAAAAGTCTCTGTAGCTGAACGTATGCACAAGTTGTCAGAGCTAAAAGCTGAAGAAGATTGTATTCTTAAGGCAAAAACTAAAATTAAAAGCTTAATAGTTTAAAAAGTAGTTGAAAAGTGAAATAGTTAAAAGGTTCTGTTGCTTAACCCTTGTGCTACCCTGTGGAGAAGACACTGGGTCAATATGACCTGGCAAGGTAGCACAAGGGATCAAACATGCAGACGTGGTGGTTAAACTAGTACCAGCAGTAGAGGCTGTTGAGGGAGTTGAAGTAGTAAAGGCTGCCCACAAATAAGTTAGTGTGTGTGTGTGTGTGTGTGTGTGTGTGTGTGTGTGTGTGTGTGCGAGCATCTGTATGTATCAGTGTGTAATGTGTTACTGTGTGTGTTTTAGTCTGTAATGTGTGTGTGTGTGTGTGTGTTTGTTGTGACAGAAATGGGTTTGAGTTTATAAACATATCAACAGGTCAGAGATCAATCCACCAATCAGAACAGAGGAACACAGACAGAGTTTATGCAGCTAATCAACATCAGCTGTGTGTCAGACTGCTGGGGCCTAAAACTGCTGAGTCAATGTTGAGACAGAGAGAGAAACATGAGAAAGTTTCGACCAGAAAAGTCATCAGTGTGAAAAATCCGTAGGTGGCATCAGTGAAACGACCTCACCGTTAGCACCAGGACATATTTCTGAACGTGCAGATGTATAATTTGCTTGGATAAAGTTAAGAAATGATGGCTAAATCACAGTTTCAAAAGTCCTTAAATGTGCGTTTTGCTTCGAACTGTAGGAGCCAAATTAACATTAGACTTAATGAGACGGTTTGAAGACTTTATGATATTTCAGGGCACACAGTTCAAAAACCGTAGGTCCTGTGGTTTAAATTGTTACATTTTATGAAAGAGCACAGATTTCCCTACATCCTCTGTAAAATTAATGCATGAAGAGTGAAGATTGTGGACAGGGGAGCAGTTTTAGCTGAAATATTTGAGACGATTTTACAGCTGTGACGATGACATCACGCATTCTAGCAGGCCACATACACACCCATTATAAACTCCAAAAGGACAGGAAAAAAGCATAAAACTTAAACTGCGATAAATCAAAAATTGTAAAAGATTTCTAAAAGCTGAATAATAGTTGAATAGCTGAACAATTTGTGAACAGTTTAAAGCTTAAATGGAGTCTGTAGCTGAAGGTATGCAGAAGTTATAAGGGCAGAAAGTTGCAGAAGATTTGAAAGTTGCTCAATTCATTTTAATAGGAATAAATTTTGCGTAAAATGCTTAATATTTTAAAAAGTATAAAAGGTATAAAAAAGAAAAATACACCCGCACATGTCCTCAAAGAGCTGAACATTTTGATAGTTGAATGGTTTTAATAGCACAAAGTATGCAGAAGGAGTAGCGAGCCAAAAAACGGGCGGAAGAAGAAAAAGAATAATAAAGAACTGGATAACAATAGTGTGAATCCTTAATCAGCATTCACACTAATTACGGTTCCTAATGAAACCTTAAAGAATGCCTATAAGGCCCCCACAGCATCTATCGTTTCAAATCTAGACCTAATTGTGGGGTTTTCTCTAGCCATCATGTGGAGGGGGTCACCTGAAAGGCTACGAGAAGGACCAAGCCTGGTAGGGAGGGTGTGTGGAACAGAAGAGAAGGAGTCCTCAGAAGAAGTTTAATGTTCTTTATTTAAGGAGTAATAATAATTTTTGAAATAATCTCTAAGTGGTAGAGTCAAAAATGAATTACATGAAACTTCAAAAGGAATTACAAAAATAAATCAAATGCCTCACAAAAAGAAGAGAGAAGAGAAAAAAAGCCCCACATCAGAGCCGCTGTTATCTTTAATACAGAAAACATTTAATTGCTCCTGTTGCTCATTTGGCTCAAACACATAGCTGTGTTGCTTCGTTTATTACATGCTGCTTCTACAGTCGTCTGGAAATTACCATTAGGATGCAGCAAGTGATGCATGGAATCTTTGCAAAAATTCCCCCTAATTATTTTTGTGTGTTCAGAGGGCTGCAGGAAGCTCACTGAGTAGAAGGCATGAAAATTAAATAACAAGTAAAGCTCAAGTAAAATGTAAAAGTATAATGTAAAATATAAAATGATTAATGATTAAATCCAAAAATATAAACCCAAAAAGTACAATGAAAATATAGAACCACAAAGAGTAAAAACCTCAACTTAGCTTTAAAGTCATGTAACACCAAATATCAGATAAGCTGGAACATGTGTAAATAAACATATCAATAAGTAAAACACAAACTGTAAGCATACACCATGAAAATAATACTATAGTTTTCCGCAATGCACTACTAAATATAACTGCATACAAAATGTGTATAATGCAACCATCGTCAATATAAATAAACATAATAGTATACTGGCACATTATGAAAAAGCTGTGTTTTATAACTGGAACTCATAAGATATAAACTAAATACATTTGAACTCAAACTAAATATACAAATATTTACAATATGTAGATATAAAATGTGATTGATGTGATTTACTTATTAGAAAGCTTAAATCCCAAGTGTGAAATGTTGAATTTAATTTAATCATTTTTAATTTGACTAATTTTAAATAGTTTTTATTTTAGTCCACAGAAAGAATTAAACAATAGGGATGAATTAAATTTTAACTGAGTGTGTGTGTATGTGTGTTCAGTATGAGTACCGTTGGTTACGTACTGTAACCCCAGATTCTATGAGTACAGGCGCAGCCCTCTAAGGCTATCGCTAGTGGGTTTATCCCTTTACGCGCATGTGCAGCACTGAAAAACTTTAGTCTATGCCCACCTGCATGATGGGCCTCATCAGCGGTCTCACCCTGGGTATATACAGTCAGGTCCATAAGTATTGGGACATCAACACAATTCTCATCTTTTTGGCTCTATACACCACCACAATGGATTTGAATGAAACAAACAAGATGTGCAAGATTGTTGCTTTAATTTGAGGGTATTTACATCTAAATCAGGTGAATGGTGTAGGAAATACAACAGTTTCTATTTGTTTCTCCCACTTTTTAAGGGACCAAAAGTAATGGGACAATCCACTCAAGAGCTATTTCATGGACAAGTGTGGGCTATTCCCTCGTTATTTCATCATCAATTAAGCAGGTAAAAAGTCTGAGTTTATTCCAGGTGTGACATTTGCATTTGGAATCTGTTGCTGTCATGCATTTGTTTAGATTTTTCAGCCTAATGATGGCTTGCTCCACTGATAGTAACAGCTCTTTGGATCTCATATTGAGAGTTGACAGCAACAGATTCCAAATGCAAATCCACTGAAAAATGTATTCAAGATTGCTTCTTTTTTTGTCTAACCTGTATGGGAGGATGTACGTGTCAGGGTTGGCCATGAGGTAGCAGGATAAGGACCCAATCGCAGACCGGTAGTTCCAGCAACAAAGGATTAATTGAAAAAATGACAAAACAAAAGACCAAAAACAGGGAAAACGTACAAACCAAAATGGAGATGGCTGGTGGCAAGCGGCAAGGAGCAGGGAGAAAACGAGCTAGAAGCAGACAAGCTAGAAGCAGACAAGCTAGAAGCAGACAAGCATGACGACACTAACAAAAACAATGATCCGACAAGACACAGAGGGAAGGGACTGCTATATATAAGCCAGGGAAAACAAGGTGATCAGACACAGGTGAGTGATGAGACACAGGTGAGTGCAATCAAAAAAGGAGGGAAGCCAGACAAAGGCAGGAACATGGACTCAAAACTACAAAACAAAACAGGAAACACAGAAAACCCAACCCAGATCATGACAAAGCAACACCCTTGTGAAACTTGTAGCTATTCTGCTCCACTCGTGGGCAAGTTCTATTCACAAAAATGACACCCAAGGGTAAAAGAGGAATCACACACATCAATAAATCAGCAGACCAAACATTTAGTATTGTCAGTAGTGGTGTTAGCAAAAATATTACTAATACTGTCAACAGAGGGTCGTCAGAGCAGAGCTGTACTGTGAAAGAAAGAAATTAGGAATAGTTTGACATGAAGTTAGATGACAAAAAATGTTTTACTAAAGCAAAACAATCCATGACTTCAGTGGGAGTCAGTCAGGGGGATGTGACAGTCATGGAGATGGAAGACAGGATACATTCCATTAAGGGTGATGTCATATCATCAAGTTTTATGATGAGAATGTTTTCCTGGACTTCGACTTTGAGTAGTAGCAGCTGTTCGAGTGCTACAGTTTTCCAGACACTTACTACATAACTGTATAATGCAAATAAAATCAACAAAAAAAACCCTGCTAGCCATGAAGTACCAAACTTTTGACTGGCACTGTACATCAAAATCATTCTGTGAAAAGAATATACATGTTTACATTACATTAATATACTGTATATTAAGTGTCATTTATATATTTTACCTACATGATTTAATATACTTAAACCCCAAGACATGAAATAAAACAAGTGATTTTCCACTGTGGAGAAAGGTAGACTCTGTAAAAGCAATGAGACAAATTCTCTAAAATCAGAACAAATCTGTTTATATGAGTGTTTCTTGTTTAAAGACCACTGATGTACAATTCTGCCTTTCTGTTTATTCTTCTTGAATTAGATGTTGCCTCTCTGATTGTCTTGGTACATTCAAAGGCTGGACATGAACAAAATCCTTATTTGGTTTGCAATTGGGTTGAAGAGCTCCATAATCCAATCCCAACATGTACACCTCTTTCCATCATTAGTGTTGGCAAAGTGAGCCAAACATTTCTGCATCTAACTTGTAAATTATCTCCTGGTGCTCCTAAGTCAGTAACCCAAAAATGGAACCAACTATAGAGCAGCAGTGCCATCTGGAGGCTAGTTAACAGATCACACAAAGGAGTCTGACTACTATGTGTGCATGTTTTTTTTCTTCATACATTTAATATCATATAATTAATTCATTTTTGTTCGATTCATAGATTTTTAGCTATTAACTGCACTCTAGTTTGGTGCACATACAGATGCAAAATAACAATAATAATGATGGTTCCTACCTCCAGTTCAAAGATATATGAGGGCAACTCCTTCAGGCTGTTGTCAGAGAAGTCCACCTCCTGTAGCTGAGACCTCCAGAAGATGGAGATGGTGTTTGGAAGACTTTCAATCACATTGGAGGAAGCTTTGCATTGCTTCTGCAGGGGAGGAGTGAGAAGAATATCCATTTGTGTTATGTTGTAACAGCAATTTTAATTCACTGACTGCTTTGTTTCAGCCTTAATGTTATGAATGTAAATTTCAGCTGTTACTTTGTGATTTAAAATAATTCTGTAAATATCTTTATACACACCAATATTGAGAAACACAATGACAACTGGCACAATACTCATTTTGTCCACAGCCCATCTCTAGTTACTCTGCACAATCATCAGTCAAGGCTTTATGCCAAATCCTCTAAAATCAGCAGATATAGCAGGAAGTGGATCATTATCACTCTGCTTTCTTACCAGTGGACAAGCCCAGGGGTCAGAGAAGGTGCTCAGTTTGTTCCTGCACACATTGAGGAAACTCAGGGATTTCAAACAATGCATGACTGCCGTGGGCAGACTGGTCAGACAGTTATCAGACACATCCAGCTCCTCCAGCTTACGAAGACCGATCCAGTTAGTAGCTGAAAGAATGGAATTAAACAACACAACCCATGTTTACATCAGACCTGTACAAGTGACAAATTAACAAGAAAAGGCCTTCCAGCCGTTGTTATTTTCAAATTAGACAAATATATGGAAACTTCTTTATGTTCTGTTACATACATAGTATTTAAATGAATGTAATAACATACTTGTATTGATTAACAATGTAGCCAGGCAAACAGATGAGTGCTGAACCAAAGAGTTGATTAAGTAAGACAAAAAAAACAACAAACACATTTTAAAAATACTATCTGCAGCACAAAACACCCTGTAGTTTCAGTGTGTTTTACTTCCTCCACATTTGTATCGCTACCAACCTAATGAGTGTTTTCTAGCAGCAGGACACATACAATTCAGCAGAACTAAATGAGATTATTCTTTATTTAATTGATAATTTATTTTGTTGGCTTTTAACCGTGACCGGATTACCTAATTTTGTGTAATCTCATATGGAAGTAAGATTGGCATGACAATAAAAATCCTTGAATCCTAAAAATCAGTTTAGAAAGAGGGTATTTTTGTTGGTGAAAACTGAAACCAATGAGCCCTAGAAATATTGAGTCAGACTGAAACACATGACTAACATGTGCTAGCTAATTTAAAATGCTAATCCAGTTTGGCTTCAGGATGTTTATGTTGAGTGCATCGGTTGCACTGCATCTGATGCAAAGCTGTCCTCTTTGGTTGGCTCTTTACACATGCTAAAGTTGAGGGTTGCAATACTCAATGGCGCCCTTGCAGCTCTTGAGCAAGTTGATTTAACATGACCTTGACATGCAACTGAATTCAATAAAGTTTTAGTTATCAAACACTCACATATATTTAAATTGTCTTATATAAGCTGAGTTGGAACATACTGGTAGGGATGTCAAACAGAACTGTGAGCTGGTTCTTGGCAGCAGAAAGTCTCTGGATGTGGGTCAGATGGAGAAGTCCGGTTGGCAAACTGGTGAGCTGGTTCTGAGAGAGATTTACCTGCTTTAACCTGAAGCACAGGAAAGAGAGAGGCTGAAAGGGTAAGAGCTGACAGTTTCCTTTATACGAGACTAGCAGTTATACACCAGATTATATTCATACAAAAAGCATTTAAGACTGAGTCAAGTAATCTGTTTGCCCTACACTTGTGTATCCTATACAAAATTTGACATCAATTTAGAATTCTGTTATATTAAGTGGGAATATCATGCATACATAACAAAGTTATTAACTTGATAAATGTATTTATTGATGGGTTTTCAACACAAACATAAGGATGTGACAAATAAATGATGTTATGTACAATCATCAATACATATTGATAAATATAAACAACTGCTATTATGTCAATATATCTACTCATTTAAAAAAAATAAAAAATAAAATACAATTTGGAAATGCCTCATTAAAAATGCATATATCTAATGTAAAAATGTTCGGTGGCCATAACACATTTCTACTAGAAAAAGGTGTATTCAAGAAAAACACTTTCAATTATATAGTGTCTCCAAATATTTTACTGTTCACCCATGTTGTCTCTATATTCTCACGGCTAAAGAATAGCCCACAAGGTTATGTCAGAAATATTCTGCACATAATGATCTAAAGTGTATTGTGCAAATACAAAACCCAACATGACAGATTAATGGAGGATATAAAGGCCACACTCATGGTTATAACAGCTCTGCACCATCAAATAGCTATACAACTAAATAAAAGTTATTATTCTGTTTTCAATCTAAAATCTGTAAACAACAGGTCCTACTTTTTTGTTGATTGTTTTTGCCAACACCAAAATAACTTTTTAAAATGTATTTATATAGCGCCATATCATAACAAAGTTATCTCAGTGCAAACACTATGGTTGCATGGAGCATTCACAGTTGTTGACAACCTATGCAGCACACAACATAACTTCCTCATGGAGAGGTTTTACAATCTACTGTGGTTTGATTGTCTCAACACTAACAACACACAAACCACTTTTACCAAGAACACATAGCTGTAAACAGTCCCACTGCTCTTGGTGCAAAACAGGCTTTTCAACAAACCTGCAACACTTTCAACAAGTCTGCAAAGCCTTTTGCCATAAATACTTTACTAGTTTACAGCTTGTTTTAAAGGAAAGTATCTTTGGTTTCAATTTTTACGCAGCCCCATACACAACAAACTGTTCTGACACCTTTCAATCAGAACCAGCATTATTAACTTTTTCAGCAATTTGACCTACAGTAGCTCTTCTGTTGAATTGGACCACAGGCCAACCTTCGCTCCCCACAAGCATCAATGACCCTGTCGCCGGTTCACCGGTTTTCCTTCCTTGGACTACTTTTGTTGGTACTGACCGCTGCAGACTGGGAATGTCCAACACATTAACTTCAAGGGCAAAATGTTCACTTCCTAATATATCCCACCCACTGACAGGTGCCATTGGAACAAGATAATCAGTGTTCTTCACTTCACTTGTCAGTTTTCAAAATGTTATGGCTGATCGATGTATACTCATTATAGGTTTCTATAATCTTAACCTGCAGTGTAACCAGAACCTACATCCACCTAAAAAGCAGAGTAGAAATATATAGAATAAAGTAAAAAGAAACATAAAATGGAAAGAACATCAAACTTTAGTTCAGTACTATTTTTTAAATGTACTATTTTTCACCACTGCTGTTTTTGATGGATGTTGCTATTTCCCTACTTCTGGTCTTTGTGCTTACCTGGGCTACCAGTAAACATTTCCCAGAGCTATCTTTGTAACAACAAGTCCTCCAACCCAAACAATACACACAAAGGTTGTTTGTTCCTAAAGTCTAATACTATAATAATACTAATATAATTTTCTAAATTAGTGCCCTTCCCGGTAATGAAAAATACGACTTCCAAAACGATATTCGGGCATATTGGACCTTCAACTTCAAGGTAACAATAATAAACACGTGGTTAATGTTGTGAAGAGGTTACAGTTTGGTTAGGTTCAGGCACCAAAACTTGTTGGTAAGGTTTAGGTTTGACTTTTGGTTTCTGTCTCCTGGGTGAAAGGAGATTTGTAAAATCCGTCAGCATGTTGGACTGGAATCAATCAATCAGATTAAGACCAATTTGGTATTGATATATTTGCAATTATACAACAAATGTAATTAACTGGAGGACATCCATCATATCAAAGATGAAGGACAATAACTAACTTCTATCCTGGTGTTGTGTGAAAATATATTTGTCTGAGCTGCTTCCTGCCATGTGTACCTGGTGCAGATGACCTCTTGGGAGTTGTGAGCTGCTGGCAGCTCTTTCAGCATATTATTAGAAAGATCTAAAGTCTGCAGGTGGATGAGACCCCAGGGCACCACAGAGGGCAGAGCAGCCAGGCTGTTGGATGACAGATCCAGGTGGGTGATGCGTGAGGAGACATCCATGAACCAATCCAGCTCCAACCAGGGCAGCTGCAGACCACTCCAACACACACTGACAGTCTTCACACACAAAGTGGACATTATATTATGAATTGGAGTGAGAACAACATAGATTAATCCAGGTTAATCTCTAACAATGACTTCTAACAATGCTAAAAGTATAATGAACTTAATTAGAATACATTGTAATGTAACATTGTAAGTGCATACATGGACATTGGGGGGTGGGGGCAAAATATTGTGACAGCTTAGATCTAAACATGTTGGAAGAGGTAAATTTGTACGTGGCCCTTGTCCAAACATTTTCAAAACTACACGCCACAGTTGATAGGCATCTGTGGGCTCTGTCTAGCTACTGTAACATGGCACATGGATGTCAAGTGAGAAATAACACTAGCAGTAATATTACAAACCCAAACTACATCAAAGAACAAATGGTCAGTTCACAGGCAGTTAATAAGCACAAAAGCTACAACCAGGGCAGCTGCAGGGCCTTTGGTTTAATGTTGCAATACATTTAGAACATCTTCTATATTTTCTGAATTATTGTATTGTTTAAATTGCTGTTGTTTTGCGATTAAAAAAACCCACACAGAGCAGAGCACAGTGGTGACATACAGCTTCCTAAGGTTTGTCAAAATCTTGCAGAGCTCTCTTAAAGATCCGTCAGAGTTCAGTGTGGGGGTTAAAAGCTAAACAGTAGTGAGAAAATGGGAAAAAAACAAATCCTGATTACCACCGGTGCTGTCCTCTGACAGCCTCACATTTATTTGTTCAGAAACACATCATCATTGTCCCCCTTTGTTTCCAGAACACAGACCTCTACTTCTGCGTTGGAGGTTTTCTGTAGTTTGAGTCTGAGGAGGTGTTTGCTGAAGGCTGGATGGTCCATCAAGGTGTATGAGGAGAATCCTGCTCCGTTCTGCAGCAGGAAGCAAGCTATCTCCTCATTACCTACAACACAAAACACAATACTCACTCTACTACTTCACCACTCTGTTCACAGTACCAGAGGTAGAGACAGTATCTGTCACCAGTTGTGTTCCAGTACTTCTGCAAATACATGGCTTTATGTGTTTCTAAAATATGCTTTTGTCTTAAAGTTGTTCAGCATTTGAAGATGCCATTGTCCCAAGGTGTGGATTCTGTCATTTGAAGTGCAAAATTGTAATCTTTGCAGCTTCATTCAACTTCTTCTGAGGGTAATCCTATGGAGAACCAGCATACTTTAATGGTGCCAATTTGCAAATATGGGTAAAAAAACCTGGTATATTTATATATTTTTTTTGGGGGGGAGATCAAAAACTTGGCATTTAAGATTGTGGGCCCTAGTTTAATTGCACAAACACAAGAACAAGTGAAAAGCAGTGTGTCGGACTGTGAGGGAGTCTTCAAGCACACCTGCTATTTTGGTTCATGTATGAGCAGCAGCGAAAAGTGCAACATTAACATCACTGGTCTCATCGTTGTGAAACAGCAGTGCTAATCACAGGGAAGCATGGACTTCCCACCTGGTATTGCTTCTCCTCCCATCTGTGCACCGTGCCCTCTATGATTGGCACCAAACGGTCAGAGCTGCTTGCGTTGGTCATTTCACCGAAGTGCCGATTTACATATCAGCATACAAATGTGTACACATCTGGTACACAGTCCTTGTGAGGTCAGATAGAGAGGCCTTTCCATTTAGTTAATTATGTGTCTTTAATCATGCAACTCAGTCCTTGGAGGAGAGAAGGCAAAAGGAGTCTCCAGGAGGAAATTTAGAGCAAGGACCCACAGGTGTAGCTGCTGTAAGACGCAAGATAGATACGCAAGTTGGGGAAACAAAGAGCCACTTGAGACAGCTGAATGGAAATCACCCATGGCAAAAGTGATCAAATACGTACAAAGTATTTCTGTGTATTTCTAGGATACAAATGCAGGAGTTGGATACTTTTAGAAGGCACTGTAGAAATCATGTTAATCCAACATCTCCATGTTTACACCGTCTGCTGTGTTTGAAGTACAGATATAGAGTGTATTCATGTGAGCGTCTCCCTACCTGCTCGCACAGCAGCATACAACGGCAGCCCAGTGATGACAGCAAACTCATCGCTGTGGATGGCACAATCCTTGGCATCAGCATCGTAGCCATGGACCAGCAGCTGGACCACATCTAGGTGACCCTGCTGGCAAGATGTGGCCAGCATCCAGTTCAGCAAGTCTCTCCTCAGACATGGACCTGAGAGGGAGCCAGAGACCCAAACCAATCAAAGGAGATCAGTCCAATCATTAACAGCCACACAGACTGTATTGCAGAGATTCCTTCAGTACAAACTGGAACAACCTATTTAAAAGTTCTGTTTTTGAAATGCATTTATTTCCATGAGGAGCTGACCTTGAGTTGAGCTTCCATGGGTTTCTGTCAAAGGTCAAACCTGATAAAGGGGTATTTTGTTTATATTCTTTCTACGATATGATCTACTACTAAAGTTTGAACACCTGGTTGTGTTAACATAAGTATAGGCCTAATTTAGGGTCCTGGTGGGCTGAGATTAGCCTTTTCAGTGTCGGCCTGGTGTACCTGTACCTTATTCCCGCAGGGAGAAAAGGCTGTTATCCCCAGGTGGTTGGGATCCATAACTAGTAAATAGATTTTGATATAAAAATAGCAGACTGCCCCTTTAATTACTGTAAGGTCTTAAAGCATTAACTTTGACAGCAGTAACAATAACACTATAAATACATGTCACAGCTGCAGGACATAAACTGGCCTTTGATTTAAAAATGAATAATTACAGTACAAGGCAAGCCCTGTTCCGTATATTGTGAATGTTGAGCGGTTTCATCTCCTCCTACCAGATACAGAATCCAGCAGCTCTTTGACCAGGTCGGTGTGGCCGTAGTATGCTGCCAGGATGGCTGGGTTGCTGTTGGATGGCTCGTGGGGCACAGTGATGCAGGCTTCTTTTAGGAGGTAACGCACACTCTGCAGATCACCATGCTGAGTGGCCATACACAGGAGACGTACCTATGACAATGCACACACACACACACGATAAGAAAATCACCATTGGTGAGTAGTAGGAATATTGAAAATAACATAGTCTTGATCTAGCTTTTGCCCCTGAGTTTGATCCAGATAATTTAATACTGACTCTGTCAATGTTTAATCCGATGAACAAATTTGTTCCCCTCCATATTACACCGGTTCAGGAATCTTTGCACACACGTTAATAAAATGCAAGGGTGTAAATGTAACGTCTTGACTTAAAGACGTGGCGATGGGCTGGATTGAAGTCTAATATTGAGGCCTTTACGGACCTTTAATGTTGAGTATGTCTCAGGTTTAGCTATATAATTTGGTTTTGCCTTGTGACAATTATCATCAATTATTAAAATGTTTAAGTCACTGATCACAACAAGAAAGGGAAATAGTATTTTTCGGTGAACTGCAAGTCTATTTCTAAACAAGTGTAACAAACAAGTTTAGAGATGAGACAGTTGACAAAGTGTAAAAACTAATATCTTACTTTCTGTTGGAAAGTTAAGACTTGAACAGAACAAAGATGTAAAATTTCTTCCAGCGCAAGTCTCCAATATAAATGAAGACCGATGGCATTCTAAGAGGAACTAGTTTTTGTTTTGTTGACTATTAGCAGCACACTGATCATGGGGGACTGGTTTTTCAGGTTGAACAGAGGAGATGATGGCAGATGACAGAGAAGTGCCTGTAATCAGATATATGCCAGAATATTCAAACACCGAGTTGCTAGATTTGCCATTTCCTCTGCCAGTCGAGACTTTGAACAATTATGCCAAGTGTATGTTACACGACGTGGATGATTAAGGGGAAAACTTGTTTAATAAATGAGTCCTCAAAATGGATTCTGGTGAAAATTGATGGACAAAAGGAAGCAATTGTGCTGAAACAAATTGGCAATGCTCCATTTTACCAAACCCATTGTTCAATTTATAAGACAGAGTCCACAGCTTAGTAGCAACTCTGTGAAGCTATATGCTAAATGCTTACATCATTAAATATGGCTGACCCCAAACATGACATGTTTAGTTTTAAGGGGGGGGGATGCAACGTGCCCACTAGGGGGCACTGTAGGAAAGGGAGAGCGGGCTGCAGTGTTCTTCTTGTGTTTTGATTTCTTCTTTCCCGAGGCTGATTGCGGGATGCGGAACACCGGTGAGGGAATTGGAGTTATAAGGAGGACACCGCCTGATCATCGAGACGGACAGGTTCGGAGTTGGGAGCTGGTGGCGGAAGCGGATGTGGGAGACGGCAGCGTGCATGACAGTTGGAGAGCAACAAACTTTTTGGGTAGAGCGGTGTTGGGCATAATCTGATTTGTGACTGGATTGTAATGGA
>JAVQJL010010183.1:0-18116 GCA_036024295.1 Nannoperca obscura | reverse complement strand
GATAGATAGATAGATAGATAGATAGATAGATAGATAGATAGATAGATAGATAGATAGATAGATAGATAGATAGATAGATAGATAGATAGATAGATAGATAGATAGATAGATAGATAGTTTGTTTTTACAGTTCACATTCCTTCTTCTCATTGCCAGGATGGGAAGAGTAAACAATCAGCTGTGTGGAGGAAAAAAAGGCAGTGGTTGCTCAGCCAAGGTGCAGGGGCCCCGAGGGCCAAAAACCTGACAACATACCAACAAACCATATAGCACTGGCCTTCTCTTACATACAAGCCTGTCAATTTGCATTGGCACACATGGGCAGAAGAACATCAGACTGACAGGAGCCTCTATTTCATGCCCTGGTGTCTGTTAGAGCATGTCGACTCTAATCACACATGGACATGTGCATGTTAGACCTGCCCAGAGACTCTGCTGACAGGCAAGCAGACATGCATATGACACAGCATTGTTATTTCTAAAATGTAGGGTTTGATTTGGTTTGGTTTTGAACAGTTTTTCTGTTGGCCCCATTATAAATGATGCTCGTCTGTATTGTCTCCTGAAAGGAACTTTACTCTTCACTGCCATTTGGATTTTCTGCTCATTTGCTGAAATGTGACAACATCCGTTCACATAGTCGTGTCTGTGTTTCTGCAGATTGTCAATTTGTCAATTGTTTCTTGTTATTTTGTGAACATTGGACTGACAAACACATATAAATAAATACTAGTGGTTTCTCATTGACAAATAAGCAAAGGCAGGCTGGAGAGGAGCTCTGGTGTGCTGTTTACTCAGGCAGAAGTCCTCGTATTTAGGAAGACGTGCTAATACCTCATATTATCTGAATTTGCTGCAAGGTGTGAGTCATCCCAGCGAGGGAATCCTGGGTTGAAGAAGATTTGTTTATAAGTAAAAAAGAGAATAAATTTTGCCACAATGAAGCCAATGCAGGAAGAGTTCTCTCATCCAAGAACATGTGTGTATTTTAAATTAACATTTAAAAAATGATAATAAATCACAGTGGAATGCCTGAATAGTTATTGTTGTTTGGGCTGGTATTATCATGTGCAATTGAAAGATCCCATGTCTCAATGTGTGATTTGGACTCAGGTTTTAGGACTAGGACAAAGAGTCACATCTTGACAAGTTCATCAGAAGGAACCCATAGATCTGGTTGGTTCTGAAACTATAAAGAGAGCTGCGGGGGGTCCAACCCTGCTCCTCTCAGTCTGTCATTCTGTGTTATCCCTCCATCCTTACACGACCTGATCTACCTGACAGCTCAGTCCCGCAGGCAGAACTGGACTTACGGCCCAACGGAACTCCACACTCCAGTGCACTGAAGCCCACAAACCCCTCCTGCTCATATTCTGACTCAGATTGTGGTTTTCCTGAATATGTTCCCACCACAATTGCTGCTAGATGGGAAGACTAATTCTTATTTAAATGAAAGCTAAAATGATAGTCCATATGGTATTATTTCTTCTTTTTGGTGTCTTGGACATTCAAAATGACACAGTCGCCATCTTCTGAACAATAAACGAAATAGCGTTTTTGTAACTATTATATAGGAATAAGCAGAATTAAGCACATTATAAAAAGATTAAATGCATTTGTAGAATTTCTTGTTACATTTATACATTTTTCTTAACAAAGGTGCTGATGTAAAATTACCAAATGTCTATCAGAATCAATATTCATACTATTTTAATAGTGAAGTTTAAAAACTGTTCAATCACAGATTTACAGTGTTTTGTTCGTGCTCATTATGATAATCCATAAATTTGACCTGATATGTTTTTCCAGCAACAGGTGCTCTGCAAGTAGCAGGGGAGCAAAATTGCTTTAAAATGCAGTGTATCCCATTTCTGGAACATCGTAGGTGCTGAATCACATTTTCTGGCACTGTACGCACAAGTCTGAGCCCAATAAGTGTTGAAGGGTGATACTTTACTTTTATTTTTTAAAGATCTCTGTGATTTGCAGAAGCAGTATCTGGTTTATCAAAAGATTTTGTCTCCCAGTCATTCCGTATTTTAGCCACAAGATGGCGTAAAGATCAAACGTGTCGGGGAAGCGTATTTACAATCTCCATTTATCATATGTCACTGTTTGTTTTCAGTTTTGGGATAATTTCGTGTCTATTTGCATTCAATGTCATGATAAAACGATTTCTGTGGAAAGATAACATCACACCCGGGTGGTTACTGCATTATGTCTGATTCGGTGAAACTTAAGGTTTAATTCTAAGTGAATCAATCTCGTGGACAACTATTCTTAATGTAAGCAGATACGCTTAATGGAGAATATGCTCAAATTGTAATGCTAGAAAGCCGTCTTTACCATTATTACAAGGCTTTTGTATTAATGATTGGCCCACCCTGTGGAAGCAATGCGTGCGTCTTTAAGAGGCGTGTGTGAGAGGAGGTGGAGTCGTGATCCACTTCGCAGTGTACGAGCAGCACTCAGCTGATAGGAGGGGTGCTGCTTGCAGACAGGAGACAGGATCCATGGCAACAATCATGGCAGGTGGGAGCTAAAAAAAAAAAAGGAAGATAAATATGTCTAAACTGTATTTATCTTCTTTTGAGAATATATAATGAGTTAACTTATGGCAAATTGTAAAAAAAAAAAAAAAAAACAAGATATCCTGTGTGGACTGTTTGTGTTGTGTTCTAGAGGCAGAGACCCGTCAGAGGCTGCTGCGCACCGTCAAGAAGGAGGTGGGTGTTTTCAGCTCAGCAGTTATCGAGTCGGAAAAACAAACACGTTGGTTTGTATGAAACTGTGTAGTTCGCTCTGTACACAGGGAGGCGTCTCAGGTGATCCATAACAAATCCTGGCTGACACTTCTGTGTCTGTACTCAATGTTCTGTCTTTTCCTGATCGTGACACCTGAGATAAATGGCTTGGATGCTCTTCTGAGTCGCACCCTCTTAGAAAAGATCATAAAACAAGCCTGTGTGAAACATTAGAATGCTAATAGTAGTCTTTGAAGTATTTTCTTTCACATCTATATTTCTTCATTCAGTGTCCCCGGTCCCCTGAGTGTTGTGCTGCAGCTCAGTAATTATTCGGGTGGAGAAGCAGCACGAAGGAAACAGATTGTCTGTAGTCAGTGTTTGTGGTGTTTATGACAGAGCAAACCATCAGCCTTCTGTCAAGCCATTTGGTGGTTTCAGTAAGACACAAACTGTGTGTGTGTGTGTGTGTGTGTGTGTGTGTGTGTGTGTGTGTGTGTGTGTGTGAGTGAGTGTAAAATGCATGTAATGAGTTATATGGTGATGAGTGGAAACAAACATGGAAGCAGCTCTGGTGATTTGTTCAGCTGGTTTTCACCTCTTCATGTCACTCATCATTCGAGGTTACTGCCACGCAGAAGAACAGAGTTCAGCAAAGATGAAATTAAATGGCATTACCATTTCGACTGTCTGACATTCAACACTTGAGCAAGGTTTCTTTCAGAGGTCCCAAACGTTGGGAAAATTACACGGTTATAATGAATGACGTTTTATTGAGTGTTTAGAAATGTCAGATACAACCAGTGTCCATTTTAGGGAAACAAATAGTGCTGATGCTGAGATGCAAAGATCTAGCTGCATGAGCATCCATTTGGAGGAAGAATAATGATGATTAACGTCTTCTAATGTCTGTTTTTTCCCTCACAATTGTGAATGTTCAAAGCAGAGCCACGCCATCTAAATAACCCTTTTCTGGGTCAGCTTATTTTGTCTTAATAATATCACATTTCTAGGTTCTGCTGTACTTAATCTTATTCTGGTAAAACTGCCCTACAGCATTCATCTGATATATAGGGTTGAAGTCCAGTACTTTTAGATTGTAGCCTATAGCTGTCAAAAATTACAAACATAGACACGTATTAAAGGATACTTTATTCTTGGTAAATCACTGTATTTATACCACTGGATTGGGTTGCACCAGCTCTTCGTAAATCCAAAATTAAGTCTATGTAAAAATGCTTAGTAAACAGTGATTTACTAAACCAGATTGCACCATTAAAACCTAAGAAATACCTTAGTAAAGGCTCTATAGTAATACGTACAGCGGTTGCTAAGAGACGTCTAAGCGTCATCCATTCATTGAGGCGAACGGGAAGTCACCGTAGCATCACCATGGATATCTTATTATACATCCACGAGCATCACTAGCTGTTTTAGGAGGCCAAGATATATATTCAACAAACCAGACAATCCTTTTGTAAATATAGATATGAATCGGTTTTGCTTGTATAAACATACATGTGTTTGTTAGCATAGAGTGAGAAGAAAATATCAGATCGAGCTAATTTAACCGACGTTGGTCATTTTAAACGGCGTAATGACTGTTTGTTAATTTGAGGAAATGTTGACGTTACTACATTGTGTTGTTTTAGCGAAGTGCAGTTTTATTAAAGTTAACATCATTATTTAACGACATTTCGACCAAGTGTCAGGTCAGATACGTCGACCATACTTATTTTATTCTTCTGTCTAAACTGGCTAACTTGTATGCTATAATATGCAAGATAACGTTAGCATGGTTAAGCTAACTAACGCTACCCAACACACCTGACCATTACTACGTTTAAATGTTTATAAATCATTTCAATGTAAGAACTAGTTTGTGTGGTAAAACCTGTTTTTATTTGAGATGTTTATCATTAAATATCCATTTAATAAACACTTTTATCATACCTAGCTTAAGTTTGAATTTAGGAACCGCTGCTGCAACTGGCAGGGAACTAAAACTCCACTGAAACCCAGAATTATAATAATTGAAACATACAAGTATTTATAGCAATGGGATTAAATATTTATAGCTGAACCAATTCAGCTTCCAACAAACTAACTATAATACAGCCACTGTATTGAAGATAGCTGATGGTTAATTGTTGTTTTAATGAAAGCTAATCAGCTTTGCACACTGTGTGTGTCACTCCATTTTGTCCCCATTGTTTTATAATGACGTGTACATTTTGGTCACTCCTGTTGAGGTTTGTTCAGGGAATGTTTTGTCGAAATCACCAACACCTCACCCAACATTTACACCTTTACAATAAACACCTTCAACCTAGAGAGCTTCCCAACAAAACCTAAACTATTCTCCTATTGTTGGCTTTGGTCACTACAAAACACGATTGAAGCAGATGAACATTAACAGTAGTTTTAATGGAACAGAAAGGAAGAGATTTACCCTAGTCCAGACCACCTTTTTAACCTTCTGTTAACAATTGATGGATGTATTTCATTAGTTTAATCTCAGATTGCCTCATAAATTACACACATTTATTTCTTCCAGACAAACAAAGATAAAAATCACATCCTGGATCTTGTGAAAAGAGGAATGTAGAGACTTTGTTCTGATTTGTTTTCCTCCGACTCCTGTTGGCAGGCTTATCAGTGAAGACCAGACCCTTCCCATAATTAAACCTGCCTCCTGTGTGCTGATACGGCCTCGCTGAGGTTCATTCACAGTGGCTCTTTCACTGTTTACCACTAATGCAGCCTGATGGAGTCTGTGGATGGACCAACAACACAGAATGATAGGTCACTTTATTCAGAGATAGCACTTCATAAAAATCAGCATTAATCTAGCAACAAAGATTTTTTTATTTAATTTGTAGGTTTTCAGATATATCTATTCCCCTTAAAGGAAAGATGGATGTTGTTGTTTGTACCATTTTTCCATTAGTTTATGATTATTATTACTCTGTGTGGGTTAAAACATATGGTGTCTCTATGCTGTGTGTTCTCACGCTCTGTCCAGCTGGTTATGTGCCACCATACTGCTCAAATATACCTGGATGTGGGCCATTATCCAGAGGGTGCAGGACGTCTGTGCTGCAGAATTACATTCTGGCACAAAATTGATTTGAATGAGATCTCATATTTGCCTTGGCTTTGATAGAGAACCCCTCTCCGTCTGGCCCTGTCTCTTTATCTTGCTCTGATTGTGCCTCTGAATGGTGCTCCTCCCTCTGTCTTTTTGCATATTACACGTGCACACAAACACAAACATACACCTGTGTTTGCTAAAGGAGAGAAAGAGGGGCAGAGAGACTACTTGAAGACTGGCCACAGATATCTGCACTATTTATTTTCCTGTTCTGCTTCTTTAAAGGATAAGGTTTCAGGCAGCGGTGTGTAAGATAATCCACCAGTCTTTTTCTCTGTTTTCTGCTTAATGGAGATTTTTATGAATCCTGGTTGCATGTTGATAGAACACATTAATACTGCAGGAACAAGCCTCAGGGAAATCATCAAATATTGTTGTTGTCATAGATACCAATAGAGATTATTACACTGAGACTACTGTACAGTTTTTGACCTTTCCAGGTGAAAGGTATAGATGAGATAGGATTGACTGGCTGCACTAAGAGAGATGCATTGCTACCAGAGGGACAAGTTTGATACACACTTTTACGAGTTTGTACACCACTTGTAGTCAAACTGAACTACAAGGTGCTGTTGTTGTGAGAATTGAGGTAATGCTTAATTAACTGCTGCATCTTCTCTCGGTTTATATGAGAAACTATGCAGCAGCCTCACTGTATGTGTAAAATTATTTCAGGTCGAGGCTGAAAGTTCCCTCTTGACCTTGGAGGTTGACAAAACAATCTCACCACAAGGTTAAGCCAACATGAACAAGATGTCCTCAAAGTGCTCAGAAGAATTTTTAACATCTATAGTTCCCCGACAACTGGGCAACAAAATCTGCTGAGGAAGACAGTATGATATGATAAAAAGCTACTAAAGAGCTACTGAATAGACCTTGTGTTGAAACTGCCTTGTCAGCTCTTTCAGGCTGTATTGTGGTTGCGTTGATTTTCTGGTAGGATCACTGATCACTGTTTTACTGTGGGTCTGCTTATTCATTATTCAATTGATATTTAAATATATATGATATTATTATATTATATCATATATAATATATATATCATATATATTAATAAAGTATTTCTGATTCTGATTCTGATATATATATGAAAAAAATTATATTAAAATAAATAAAGTCTTAATCCAAATGTGTAATTGTGATACGTAACTTTAAATCTGAAGTGCATCTCTGTTTACATGGATTAACACACATAACCATGATGAATTTTCTTCATTTTTTCTGTTGTGTGCTCCCCTTATTCATCAGTAGCCACAGAGATGGTGAATAATGAACGGTGGCTGTTAATGGATGGGGCTTTCTCGCTGGCTTTTACTTCTTGGCTCTGCTGTTGCGGGAGTTAATTGGAATACTCTGAAGATCTTTTATCATTAAGGCTGATGCCTTCAAGCTACAGTGATTAGAGCAGATTCATCAAGCTTTGCTGCTATAACAGACATTTAATGACATGTCACGCACATTGTTTTATCTGTAAATCATAGTGAAAGTATATTTTGCGGTGGCATTTGTGTCGCTCTAATTGGTAATGTTTGGCTAGGTTTGTGCTTTACTTATCCCAAATGAACACACTAAGACTCTAGGTGGCTGGATATTATGTGAAATGATGACGGCACAAAACGTTTACATATTATTAGTGATGGGGAGCTGCAGTAATTTGTGTTTATTTCAAAGATGAATGATGGTTGTTGACACATCATAGGCGGAAGTGAGCCACTGTGCGACACGTGCCGTCTCCATAGAAACCTGCAGGTTGTCTGTGCTTAGACACTTCACCATATTAATTCCTCAGAGACTTGATCTGCAGCCCAGATGAGAGAGATGAGAAAACACAAGGAGGAGTTTGCATCCTCAAGTTGGCAAATCAATCAGCTTTCTGTATGTCAGGTGCACACAGAAAGAAAACTGGTGCATGTAAGTCCCCTGTGCTTTATGTGTATGTGTGTGTGTGCATGTATGCTTTTATATAAGTGTGCTCATGAGCAAAGCGAGTGTGCATCACATCAGACTGGCACTGTCTCTGTTGTGTTGGCAGCATGAATCATTTCTGTT
The DNA here is from genome assembly GCA_036024295.1 of Nannoperca obscura. Classification (NCBI taxonomy): domain Eukaryota; kingdom Metazoa; phylum Chordata; class Actinopteri; order Centrarchiformes; family Percichthyidae; genus Nannoperca; species Nannoperca obscura. Next base: position 10,169 of record JAVQJL010010183.1, on the reverse strand, counting down.
GTTGCTGAAGAGAATGCTATTGATGCGAACAGGCTACATTTGCGTAATGACTGCTGTCTTATAAATGTTTTCAGGGGGACGAAATTCTGGGTGCAAGTGTTTTGAAAAGCTTTTAATTTTAAGTGAGAGATTAGTCAGTTATAGCTCCTCATCTTGCCTTAACAGTGAAGGTGCAATCAGTGCTCAGTGGGCAGATTTTTCTCAGCACCATCACGGAAAAACAAGTTGTTTTGTGTCTCACAGTTAAATCTAAACTCTTCGTAGTTTGTTTTATTGTTCTTCCTTTTATTCATGAGTTGGATGTGTATGGATGTACATGTGTGTTTAGTCTCTCAGTTTTAGACATACGAGTAGGGTTGGGCAATATGACATTAGATACTGTGAAGATGAGAACACTTTGTTAACTGTCAGAGATTTTTCTATACTATTTATTTAAGTTGTTTGTTTTTAGTTTTTTCCATATGTTTAACAAATGCATTTACATTCACATTTGCTTATTATAAGTATAAATAAATAGCTGCTTAATTCAATTTTCAGAAAACTTACTTCATCATAATATAAGTTACCAGTGGTGGAAAGCACCTAAGTACATTTACTCAAGTACAACCTTGAGTTACTTTACACTATACTATTATGTAAAACTATCTGAGAGGAACTTTTTACTCTACACTACATTTATTTGACAGCTATTTCTACAAATGACTTTGAAGATCAAGATTTTACATACAAAACACGTGATCAGTTTATGAAAGATGATGCAGTGTTTTAGATTAAACTACCTTGCAGTAATGCAGTGAAGTAGGTACGATTATTTACCTGTTGACCAACTGCAACATAACACTCTAACAGGGGCCATTCTACTAAATAATGCTTACTTTTACATTTTAAGTACATTTTACTGCTAATACCTTACGTCCATGAAATTTCACACTGAACGTTACAGGTATCATAATCCATCTGTGTACAGCAAGTACGCTAGATATTAGAATTATTGGTCCATGAAATGGAGTCGTAGTGGAAAATCTAACCTGAGGACAGAAATTTATCTTCGGGAAAGTTTTATGACAAAGCTGTAAATATCAAACCATGAAAACTAATATTATTAGACGTCTGGCTGCTTCATGACCACTGAACTGCCTCACAGAGAAGAGAGAGCAGAGGAAACCTCAACCACTGGTGCGAATAGCTGTGTTTGTGTAGAAGGTGATCTTGGCAGTGTAATGTGGTCGTTGTGGACAGACTCATTTCAACAGGAAATTGCAGCTATCAGTGAGTGTGGCTCTGTCCGGAGGTTGATATTCCTCATGCAGATTGCAGAGCGGTGCCCACACAGGGGGATGTCTCCATAGCCACCAGAGGGATTGATTCATCAGCCGTTTAGATTATTGGTCTGTAGCTGTTGTCAGGTCATCAAGGAGAAAGGCATATCGCTGTGATGACAAAAAAATGAACTAATGAGCGTTACCTTGTGAGCATGTGCGTCTGACCTCCATCGTTTTAAAAAGAAGTTGGGTTTGCATGAATAGGATGTCATCATCAGCTTTTGATGCAACTGAGTCAATTGCTCCCACTGAGGATTAGAAAGTGTTCAGAAAAGGGGCTCTGTGCTGCATGAACGCCCCTCCCGCACTTTATTCACCCCCACCTCCAAGTGTACCGCTTCCATTTCCCAGTAGAGGTACTTGGGATGAGAGCTGGTGACTCATCCACCAACTTTACATGCACTCTTCCCACACACAGTTTTTTTTATTCCTCTTAACTTTTCATCCCCAGTTCGCCCCTGAGCCGTGCCCATTTTCTCCCACCATTTTACCCTCTTGCATTAGTTTGATAAATGTTCATTATTATCCTGAAATACTGTCAACAACAAGCCCCTCACAGACGTGTGTGCCAGTTGTGGCATGTTAATGAATGAGTCATCTAGCATCTGCTGTGTCATTGACAGGTGAAGCAGATTATGGAGGAAGCCGTCACAAGGAAATTTGTTCACGAAGACAGCAGCCATATTGTGTCCTTTTGTGGTGAGTAACCAAACATGCGAATGAATAACACAGTTGAACAATTCTGCAACACTGAAAATAGCCTGAGAGGTTTTTTTGTTATTGAAATCATTCTTGACGATGTCTGTTTGATTTTATTTAAGTTACTATGACATTTAAAGTTAGAGGTTTTACTTAACGTTTCAGCTCCCAATTAGACAGAAATATTTCCGCCTTCTTCCATGTGGGAAAGCAAATTCTTTCTGTTCTGTAACATAACCAAATGAATGTTACCAGGAAAAAAACAGGACAGCTGCATCGAGCCAAACTATGAACAAGGCAACTTCCTCCCTTCACTAACTGGTGACTACTGAGCTTTTTACAACTCACTTCTACATTAGGAGGCAGATGATCAATGATGACCTCATAAGTTAATCACAGTAATAGTCTTCAGCAATAACATCAGAAGAAATAAACAGAAACACAACTGGTTATAACTATCTCTTACAGAACAAGAATTGTTCACAATAACCAACAGTCATTTGCATAAAGAATATTTCATAACAATAATACGTACTTTATTATCAAACAACATTAGGCTATTACAAAGCCAACCGACAGTTACGAGGCAACACTAATCTACATCAGAGAGGAAAGAGTTAAATTGGTGGCCTTATTATTGGATTTGTTTTTCTATAATAAGGATCTTTGTCCAACAACAAGAATATATTCCCTTCATAAAACTTTAATAAGGAATGGAGTTGAGATTTTAGCTGCCACATCACAAACAAGCAGTCGATCAACTGACGTGAAGAGCTGCATCGTCAACAACTTTTGTAAGTGTATAATTAGTGTTAAATAGAAGTAAAGGACAATTAAAGTTCAATATTTCACCAAATGTTATTGTTCTTGCCTCCAAATGGCACTAATAGAGTGAGAAACACACTGCCCACATGCAGGCGCTCACACTCGTCAGATGTCTGGCTCAGTCCTGAGCTGTAATCAGTAACAAGATATATTTTGGGACTCTCCAATTGCAGAAAATTATATTTTTACTATTTGGAAGTCATGTGTTCAGACAAAGACTCTCGGAAAGCCATTAAAATGTAAATGTATTTATGGTATCAACAAGTGAAAAGTGATGAAACCGTCCCTTGACACAGACTCTTACTACCCTGTAGAAAAAGAGTGCGAATAAACGAGTGGTCTACATCGAACCGCTGGGAAAGTGTGAGAAGTAAGGAGATGCACCAACAAAAATATGGAGAAACTGTTGGGTCTCTGTAGGCCCATCTGTCGTGAAAATGTAATTGCACACTTGCAATGCACAGACTTATTGTGGCGATGGGCGACACCACTATATATAATAACAAATAGTGAGAAAACCTGCATTAGTTTAAGTCACAATTTCACTGTCAGAACGGCAGTTCAAGATGGAGGCCACAGAAGAAGGTCAAAGTGAGTCTCAAATTTATCGCTGCAATCAAGATTATGTAGAATGCACAATCAATTGAGTGTGCTTCTTGGGTCATTATAGGTAAGATCACTATCTCATGATGTACAAGTATTGCTAATTTGGATTAAACAGTCTGAAAGGAATTTGCAGCACAGCTAGAGAACTTAGTAAACCAGCATACCCAAATTAAGTTGGACATCCTTCCTACCCAGTGATCATCTTACCTCAGATCTCTTTTTTATAGTTTTATTTTTCTCTTGTAGGGTTTTGATAATAATTTGTCACAGAACACATATTTTTATTACAGTTTTTTTATGTGTCAATGTTGTGGGAAGGGTGGGAAAATAGCACCAGCCACCAGCCAAATGCTGGTAAAATATGAAAGTCACTGGTAGATTTCAGACACAAAATATTGAGTGGCTGGTGAATTTGAACATTTATCTGTCAGTGGCTGGTAGATGTTTTAAAAAGTTAATTTCCCACCCTGGTTGTGGGCGATGTATGGGCTTTATGTGATTCCATTTGTGCTTTCATGTCGGCGTGTCATCAGTTTTTTTGGTCTGCGGTATGAACATTATCCACTGTTCATCTAATAGCCTGTTTTAATAGCTGCTGGTCATTTTGAGGCTTACCTTTGTTCTAGTATTATCATAAGTCCCAGTGGATACACAGCAGCCCAAGATGACTGATTACTGATTTGTTGTCAGCCAGATTCCTCCTCCTCCTGACTCCTCCTGTGATCCTTATAGTGACTCTTGTTACTACACATCCTCTTTCAGCTGTGCTCTGTTTAGAGATGAGAGTGAGTGGATGGGAGAGGAGCTTGGCCAGCTCACCAGGGAGCAATTAGCCTCCACCATCATGGCTACTTTGAAGAGCTGCCCAGGCCGATTCTGAAATGTAGATGCTGTGGAGGGAATGTGTGTCAAAATGCCACTGTTGACTTGAGTTAGGACGCAATGAAAAGTAGCACAACAAAGCTAAAAACAACCATAGTTTTATTGATGGATTAGAAGCTCTGCTTATTTTCTTAATTTAAATTGTTAATCCTTAGTTTACCAGGTGACAAATCACACTTTCTTTCTTTGTTCCTCCTATCTTGTGTGTTGAAGTCCTCGCTTGGTACTTTCTCAGTCATGACAGGTCAAAACATTTTTTTTAAATGGCTCAGTCACTCTGACTAATTCGAACAGATGCCACTTCATTTGATTTGGTCTTTACAAATGCACCGTGAAGCCACAGCAAGCTTATCCAAAAATATCTCCACTTTTATTAATTAGTAGTTCAAAAAAGTTAAAAGAATTATTAGTATTTATTTTTGCAATCTTGTGTAACTACTTTGCAGAATCAATTAAACACTGTGCATCCAAACAGAAATTAACTAAATTGTCATTTAGACTGATGATGGTAAAGTGTTGAAGCAGCTTTTCACAAGCAAGATGTTATTCATAATTACTTTATTCATAAAATAAAAAGAATTTATCACCAGTTTAGCACCTGTTTTTGTTGCTGGTTAATCTAGTGATCATTTTAGCAATCAAATGATTAATCATCCTGTCTATGAAATGTCAAATAATAATAACTAACTCCACGGGTCCCAGAGCTCAAAGTAATAAAAATGGCTTATTTTATCTGAACTTTAGTCAAAACGCCCCAAAGCCATTCAGTATAAAGTATAATGAAACTAATCTCTAAATGCTCACATACCAGAGGCTGTAATGAGCAAATGTGTGTCTTTACCATAGTAAATAAATAACACAAATGGTAAATTGATCAAAAACATCATTAGATTATATTCTGTGGATCTACTTATTGACTTGTTCATTTCCGCACTGTCCATATTAAGACCATGTGTTGGTGCCTTTGGCTGCCGTGTTGGTCGGCTGTGTGTCACTGTCCGAGAGTCTCTTAATGCACTCAGATGCCACAGATACAGGATGATTAGAGGCAATTTACTAAACCAGTTGTTTTTTACCAAGAGGGACTGCACAAAGGACTGATCCTACTGACGTGATGCCCATTTTCTTCATTGCACATTTAACTGCTGTTTATCGTTGTAGGAAAATAGTGCTGATCAAATATTTAATTTTAGTTTCAAAAGTTGACATTCGTATGTGAGTAAGATGACCTGTTCCATCTCCCTGCCTTGTGTCTCACACGGAATGCTTTATGGTTTTATTTATATGTGATCTACAGTGATAAACAAATTTCCCGAGTGTGCAATAAACAAAGTGTTGTTTGTAACACCACTGATGCTGTTGTTCATTTCAGAGATGTTTGTAGCTGCAGACTGTGGCACACTGGGGATTTTCTCTGTGGCTTGGTGCATAGACAGTAGACACTCTCAAAAAGTGTAATGGTTTAGGTGTTGCTGTGTTTTGTCATCTGAGTCTAGTGAGCAGAAATGACGAGGATGTAAGTAAGGAGGACAAACTATATTTGGAGAGCTTTTAATGCTACGCTTTGTTCTGACATTTAGCTCCTTGCCCTTATAATGAGGAGGAGCACAGAGAGATAAGGAGCAAACTGCAGGAATAGAGGAAGAGAAGAAACAAAGGTGCAGAGAAGATGATGAGGAAGTCTTTTAATAAAAATTTTAAAAAACGAAAGTTGATGGCTGTGATGACACTACTTATTATATTGCCTAGGTTGATGTAAAACCCTGTTAACAGTGATCGCAGTAACAGTAGTTACAGAGGAAGTGACAGATTTTCAGAGCGACAGGAGGGAGGCAAGAGTGAAGCTGTGGAGTGGGGATGATGGAAACCGAGAGATTGCGATGCTGATGAGTTGCCGCCACCGCCGCCGCCCCTCCCTCCGGTCGTCTCTCCCAGAACTCGATCGCTCCATCAACAGGTGTTGCCATGACAACCCGGCCTTCCCCCTGACCCCATGTGAACAGAGCCACAGGATTAGTCCTGCGAGAGAAACCAAATGTCAACACGGCTCCAGGCGCTGCCACGTAGGCCTGAGAGAGAAGACGGGTGTCTTTCTGCACAGAACATAGAGTGATTGTGCAAGTGTGTCACCATGTCATCAACTTATGTGTACACTATAGCTCATTGTAGCTTATGCAAAGATGATTATGTGAAGGCATGAATTAATTAAAAATGTTTTTGTCCACCTAGAAAATCCATTTAGGAAATGTGCAACCTAGAAAACAATGAATACAAAACAGGTTTCCCAAAAATGTAGTAGAATGGTTTGATTATATAACCTAAAGATAAATACAACAAACAGATTTATAGAATGTAGTACTGAGTCATATTCTCCCATTCAGACACGATATGTCCAAGATATGTTTTTTATGGCAAAAAAAAGCATTTAATGGCACAAAAAGTGACACCGTTAAAGCGGACATTAGTAATAGTGAATGACAACATCTTTCTGTTTGTCCAACACTTTAATCCTGACCAAAATAAACAAACAGCTCCTTTTTTTCTGGCCAAGGTGCTTTTTGCTCTCATAATACAAAAAATATTGTTTTTCAAAATGTGGCTGCTGTTTTCTCTTTATGCTCTGGCATAGTCTTATTAAAGTGAACTTTGGTAAAGAGTATAATAACTTGTCTTCCAACCATGTGCTTGTGTCCACACAGCTGCCGTGGAGGCATGTGTTCTGCATGGGCTGAAGCGGCGAGCAGCAGGCTTTCTGCGTAGCAACAAGATAGCAGCACTCTTCATGAAGGTGGGAAAGAGCTTCGCACCAGCTGAGGAGCTGTGTCGGAAGGCCCAGGAGCTCGAGCAGATCATCGAGACAAAGTGAGAGACGCACACGTCACGGCTCATTCCCACACATCACAGAAGACTTCAAAGCGTACATCAAAGCCTCGTGCAAGCGAAAGCTCTGAAAACAAATGGCTGTCTTGAAGGGCTATTTTTTTATTATGAAACGATTCTAAATTATTCATGTGTATAGCTTTTATGAATCATGAAGCACTGGTGCCATTAGCTTCATTGCAAATGCAGTTGTTCTTAATGGGATTTTTAAAGCATGTTTTGTTAAATAAAACTTGTGACTCTCTCCATCTGCAGACGAAGTCAAAGCTTGCAAAGTCAAGACAGCCTTCGCAAGATGCCCCGACTGCCCAGCCTCTCCCCACAGGGAGTCAAGAACCTGTGGATCCGAACGGCTCTATTTGACAAGGTGCTGGACAAGATTGTTCTCTACCTGGTGGAGAACAGCTGGTAAGTTGAGAAGGACTAATGGCAGTCTGTTCAAGCTTTTTGTTACAAGAACTCTGTGTATCCTCAAAGTTCCCCTTTCACATTTGTGTCCAGTAAATACTACGAGAAAGAGGCTGTTCTAATGGACCCCGTGGACGGACCTATCCTTGCCTCTTTATTAGGTAATTATGTGTGACACACATCATTTGTGTCTTTTATTGTAATCATCCAGATTGTGCTCATTTTCAGCAGAAAAGCTTGTTGTTAGACCAGAACCCTATACAAGGACATTGTTTCATCTTTTTTTTCTTTTTTCTCCCAATTTGTAATAATAGCCAGTCCCCCTCCTGTTCTGCAGTCTTTGTTGCTGCTAACTTCAACTCTTGATCAGAGGAGCTTGTAGACTGAAGCAAACAGATTTGACAGGCCAGCCAGTAGAAATCAGTTCGGCAGCAACACGGACATGATCCTTCACTGGCTTCCCACCAGTGGCAGAGCGAGAAGCACTGTTGCTAGGGAGTGAATTTGGGTCTCAGCAGACACCTCCGTCAATGTGCCAGTACCTCTACCTTTAGATTGGGAAGTCTTGGTATAATTTTTTGAAGCAGTGGTTCCTGTCACAAGATAAATCTGAGGGGTCTTGAGCTGATTAACAAGACAGGAAAGCAGAAAAAACATATTTCTGCCACAAAAAAATCTTTTTTTGCTTTTTGTTGTCTAATCTTCGTTATTGCTTGAAAAATATTTCATAATCTTGCATCCTCGAAGTATTCAAAAAAACATTGTGAGAGGGAAACATAACTCTTCCCAGCATACATACATAACTCTACCACCTGTAGACTTAATTTATTTAAAGGCTTTACAAGCCAAAAAGGCTGAGAACCATGATTCTTAACACATATTATAAAATTCTTTGTAACTTTATAGTGAATCAAAAGGTATATCATCTGACCTATTATGATACATCTCTGACAAATCTACTGTTTACTGTACCACAACAGAACTTTATAGCAAGTTTCAGCACTATTTAACTGTTCACTGTTGACCTTTATTGTGACAGTTGGACCTTGTGCTTTGGAGTACACAAAGATGAAGACAGCCGACCATTTCTGGACAGACCCGTCTGCTGACGAGTTGGTGCAAAGACATCGCATCCATGGTGGCCACTGCAGACAGGATTCCCCCACAAAGAGGCCTGCACTGTGTGTAAGTATTAAAACTGGTAATAGAGTAGATGATCATGCAAAATGGGTGCCAGGCTCCCATTTATTTCATCCCACATGTCTATAGCATATATTTATTCCGGTATATTGGTTAAGCAGGCAGAGTTTTAGTGGTGCATCTGATCAGTTACATTCCCCTCGGAGGTGCTTCCTGTCTGATTCAAGATGACCTGCTAAGATTGCTGCGAAATGTGAAGCACAGCGTGTCCCAGGAGAAAGAACAGAGTGTATCTGAGACCTTCACACTCAGACATTGACACAGGTCAATTCAGCCTATCCAAGATTGCTCTTTACAGTGAGTCTACACTCAGTCTGTATTACACGCAAAAGTATTCTGGTTTTTGGCATCAGGAACAAGGGATGATCCATTGGTGCACATGAATGAATATTCTAATTCAAATGTTTATTTATGGTAAATGACTTTGCTGTAACCGGCTGGCTGTAATTCGTTCTGCAAAGATAGACATCACTTAAGCACTGGTTCACAATGTTTGTTATCTGATATTTTATATTTTGTGTATGTGTTGTGCAGATCCAGAAGCGGAACTCCAGCAGCAGCATGGATGAACGCCCCTCCCCCTCGCCATCAGCTCGTGACTATGTGGAGTCCCTGCATCAAAACAGCAGGGTGACTCTACTGTTTGGCAAAAACAATGTGCTTGTACAACCGGTAACTGTCTGCTTCTTTTTAATCACTCACACACATAGATATGTTGAAATCAGTGGTGGACCGTCAGGCCCAGCAAGGCCTTCTCTGCTGGCCTAACATAAATCATGATCATAATTTGATAAAAGTTAATTTAATTTTGAATTTACTTTCCCTAAATATATAAAAATATGCTTCATATTCTCTTCATGTTCGTGTTGTTTTTAGGTTAGAGTTTTTATCCAATCAGAATTCAGCTAGCTTGTGTTGCCAGGCTGTATGAAATCTGCCTGAGGCCTTCAGAATCAACAATGCTGGCATCTGTGCAATGTAAGTGAACGGGTACATACAGTTGATAGACTGTTGCGATAGCCAATCAGATCACGAGTTGTTGTCAGTAGGCCTTCTAGAAGGCCTTACGTTAAACATTGTACGCGTCCTGTGATTGGTCCAATGATTGGTCCAACGCTGGTGCAGCTGTGTGGTTGTACTCAAAGAGACTTGTGTCATTGTATTTCATTGTGCCGCTGGCGGTTACCAAGATATGGCCGTCTTGTTGGTGTCTTTCTGATATTAAACTGCACTGTAAAAAAAAAAACGTTAAAAAACGGTATTATGTCTGGCAGCAAAAGTTGCCAAACAGTTACCGTAATATTACAGTAAAAAACTATACTTAATTTAACAGTCAATTACAATAAA
>JAVQJL010010173.1:0-36865 GCA_036024295.1 Nannoperca obscura | reverse complement strand
ATGTCTTGACTCTATTTTCTATTCATTTCACAACGTATGGTGGTGAATAAGTGTGACTTTTCATGGAAAACACAAAATTGTTTGGGTGACCCCAAACTTTTGAACGGTAGTGTATAATTTTATATATAGATTCTACATGTGTTTAACATGTGAACGATCATCTGGAATAGTTATGTGAACATGTGATAACTGGATCTTCCTATGCCATTCAAAATAAGACATTTTTGTGTTTCAAATGTGAACATTTGTGATATTTAGTTTTTCACTGTAAATATTACAGGAGAAACTATAACTGTAACCTTCCACATGCTGCTTTATATTTGTAATTTTAGAATTGGAGCCCAGAACTGCCACATAAACATGTTCATAAAAAAGACGATTAAATCAAGGGAAACATAAGGAATTTAGACAGAATTTGAAAAAGGCTATGGAAATAGCAAGAACAAAAAGAGACAAGGGGGGGGGGGGGCAGAAGGAACAACAGGCTGGTAGTTGTAGCCCACAGCTAGTGCCAGTTTCCCTGCACCTCCACCAGCGGCAGCAAGAACATATTACATCATTAGCAGTGCATCGCTCCATGTCGAGGCTGATTCTGCCCTCCTTCATCTCCCCTTCCAACTCTACTTTGTCATACACACTTGCATTCACAAACACTTCTTTTTCCTGTTTATCTCTCTTGTCTTTCTTCCAGGCAGTCAGATTCTCTGGGTGTTACAGTATGTGCATGTGTGGGGAGAGAGTCTGCACCCTTTTGATTTTTTCAAGTGTTTGAAGATAAACTCTTGTGTGTGTTGTGCATGTGTACATGCAGATCCCGTCAGCGCGTTTGGAAACACTACATAAAACCTATCTCTGACATCATCCTCCTTCAGTCCCATGTGTGCATGGTCGTGTAAGTGAATCTATTCCAGCGGTGAAATGTAATTAATTTACTCGAGTGCTGTACTTGAATACAAATTTGAGGTATCTGTACTTCACTTTAGACATTCTGTGTCATGACACTTCTACACCACTGTATTTCTGATGGACATGTTGTGCTTTTTACTCCACTACAATTATTTGACAGCTGTAGTTACTAGATACAAATTTGACATGCAAAACATATGATGAACCTTTAAAACATGGTAAATGTAACAAAGCAAAGTACCCATCCGAATATAGACATTTGAGTTTGAAAATAGAATAAATTGATTGAGCAAGAAAATACCCGGCAGAAATATATCATTAGGTATACTTTATACACACACACATCTCCCCTTCATGACCATCACATGTAATCAATGGAAGTGAAAACATCAATGATGTCAATCAGTCAGAAACAGCAACAGCAGTGGGGTTTGAGGTGGAATCCCTGCAGGAAACTGCTCAGTTAGCATCAGGCTTCAGGGCTGCAGTCGTTGCAAACATCAGTGCACTCTGGGTAGCTTGCTTCTTTCAGCATTACTGCAACATACTGTATGGTCAGAAAGAACATAATATATTGTCAGCATCCTATGGAAGCCTTTTCAAATATGTATTTACTTGCTTAAGCTTATATATTTGTCCCCAGCTGACCTACATGGTTACATACACAACATCCACCAGTTAGACCACTGAGTTTCATGTTTCTTCCAAAATCTACTTACCTTTTTAACAAGCTGGCACACAACTGCTCAATCAATGTTATAGTGTTGTTAAGGTACTAAATAATGTAGCAAGAGTCTCAAGTAACATGCTTGCTAGAGGGCTTCACAAAATGATCTGAAGAAAAACTACTCAAACCCGATGTGCGTAAATTACTCTCCCCCCCCCCAAAAAAAAAAAAGAGCTGATTCTGTCTTTTTACTCCTGTGGTGATAGTGACGCTCTAATCCACTCGGGTACAAGATGATTGGACTGAACATTGTGTAATTTGGACCCAGCCCGACTCTGGTCTCAGGTTATTAGTAGGAACCAGAAGGACCTGACAAGCTTTTTTCTTTTTATTAACTTGCTTTAAAAGACTTCTAATCTTGTCATTGTGTAAAGTGTTCATTTTTCTGTTACATTCTAAATATGAAATTCAGTATTTTTATAACAAAGTCCACTAAATTCTCTTTTTGTAAACCTTACATACTGCTTTACTTCGGTTTTACTGTAACTTTAAGTATATTTGGGCATTTTAGTTTTTTATTAAATGATAGACAGAAAGGTGACAGAAAATGGAGGGATGACATGCAACAGATGCCAGAAAACTGTATCCTAGCTCAATCATTGGCTAGTGTGATCCGGGTTCATGGCTTCATGAATATCTTAAAATATTGAGACGAGTCAGTAGAAGAATGCCAAAGTACTTAAATTAAGTTGCTCTGGAAAAACAATGAATCACGTCATCTGCAGCAGATTTAAATAATATATAAATAAAAAAATAGTATATCTAAAAATAGAAATAAATTCTGCGTGTGTGGAGAGAAACACTTAATCCATGCAGTTTCCACTGTCCAGAATCACTTGTGTCAAGGTGATGAGAACATAAACAGCCAATCAGAATTTTAATCTGTCAGCAATTAAGAAAAACAGGCTCCTTTCCTTCTTGCTTCACAGGCCTTCAATCACTTTACATAATTTGAATGTGGTCTAAAGTGTTTGTGACATGATTCCAAATCATCAACAAAAATAGTTAAAAGAATAAGAAAGAAATTCTCATCACCAATATAAAGAAGCTGCATTTAGCCATTCTCATGGCTGCTGTGAGGATCCACTTAGATTCCCATGTGAGCATTTAGACTTAAAATTAATGCAAATGATTCACAAGTGCTGCACTGGAAGTTATTTGTTTAAACAAATTGTCACCAAGTGTAAAAGCATTGAATATTTTGTCGCCTCTGTGTGCAGATTGTGTAGTTTGCCTGGTGGCTGTTCCCAAGGAGATACACAATGACACTAAGCTCCAGTACAACATATGCACTGACTGGTTATTAATGGCAGAAAATATAAAGGTCACCTGAGAAAAAAGTGAGGGCGTAGCAACATTTTTAGTGATGAAATGTGATTGGAGCCCACTAAATTAAACATGAAAAGACATTTTGAGCTTTCCTCAATCAGTATTTAATCTTTTTTTTTTTTTTTGCAGGGCCAGAAATATCTACATTTGTTCCTGGATTTGGATTGAAACTGCCCAGTTTGTTGTATTCAATAATTTCTACTATTCATTGTCTTCATATACATGAGTTTAGCTGCTCCCAAAATATGAAAAATGAAATAATTGAACTGTGTAATGCAGGTCTATTATTTCCCTAATAAAAGTGCAAATCTATTGATAAAATAATTGTCAAAATGGCTCACTGGACTAAAACATAGGTTGTGCATGCAGAGGGAGAAGGCCCAGATTAAAAACACCCCAAAAAACATGAGTTGGTTCGGATGCCATTGACATCTGTTCGGAGTGCATTATCTGTATTTGATTACATATATGCGGCAGAGCTTCTTTCAGTAAGAAAAGCCAATCATTTTCCACAGACTTTTATGAAGTATAATGTCTAAATCTGAGCTTTTTATTTTCATCTTCAACAGCACCAACAGCATCTTATACCTCCAACAGTCAATGTGATGACGAAGCAAAATATTGTCCTTCTCTCAGGGAAAACACCAGCTGTCATTTACATATGTAATTAGAAAAAGCCATTGGACTTTGTTTTGAGGAGAGAAAGTACAGCGTATACTGGTGACTTGTCACTCGAAGCAGCAGTTAAAAATGCAGCCAGTGTTTTTTAACAGGCACAGATGAAATGGAAATCCAGTTTCCCCGAGCTTATACTTGTTTTGTGTCATTACAAAGGAAACAACATATCATAGCCATGCATCCCCTCGCCACTAACCAATCCTGACACCTCATGCCACCTAACATCTCACCCACGTCACCAGGGAGAAAACTCCAACTTTTTTATCACATTTAGTACAAGAGCCCTTTTATTTTGCAGCAGAAAATAACAAAAATAGAATTTCTGAAGGCGATCCTTCTGTGGTGGCTTGTTGTTGTTGTTGTTTTTTGTTTTTTTAACACAATTGCTTCTAACTCTCACTCAAATGTCACCCAATCAAGTCCAGTTATTTACAGCTTTTTCATTAGCAGGCAAGAAAAAAAGGGGAAGAAAGTGAAAAAAGGAAAATCCCCTCCAGGGTTGTTTGTCTTTGTGATTCCAAAACTAGCGGCAGCCCAAGTTCGGAATTACAACTACCAGTGAATGCTTAGATGTTAATTAAAGAATGCAAATTTCATGTTTCTGGTCCAAGGCTGACACACACTCAAGGCCCAGATGTCCATGAGAGGGAGAATACAGACAAACCAAAAGACACACAAAGTTTTGAAGGCTTATATCCATGCAAATACGTGCACGCGCACATACACATACATGCACACACAACTGAAGGCCCTAATCAGTCTCTCTCATCCTCTTTGTTCTAAAAGATAGAGATAAGACAGTCAGTGAAGCGAATGACCTTATGGGGGTAAAACTCAGGAAGCTGATTATACAGAAGTTGCATGTTCATAAATATGTTTACCAATATGCAAAGAGAAGGCATAAAGTGGGTCAGAACCTTTGGGAAAGTTTGAAGGGAAACATAGGCTGCATATGAATGCAAAGTTTGGGCGGGAACACCCACACAGATAGGAAGACAGAATGTAAAACACACACTTTTTTACTTTTGCAGTGAGCTGTATAGCTACTGGACACAGACTCATTTTATTTTCTTAAAACTGGAAAAAGTTTTATTTTGAATGGATTTTGAACAGACTGACAACACCTTAAGGCTCTGCATAATCTATAAATGTAGACTCATTCAATGTATTTGGGGAGATAAGAATTACAGGGGCGTCAATGCTATTTATTTTTTCATGTTTTCATCTTTTTATCCTGATAAATATATACAGATACACAGAATGTAAGAAATTGCAGATACAGCCTTTGGTCACAGAGGAATTGACATTATAATAAAGCTCTGATGTATAATTATTGTAAGTATAGCATATAGGCTTATACAAATATTAAATTAATACATTAAGTAACAGCCAACATTAGCTTAGCCTAAATACCATAACTTATATGTTCATCTTACATATAACAAAAGCGCAGTAATTCATCTCAGCAGGAGGCTACTTAACACTATGACACAGTGTTTGACCCCCCCCCCCCCCACACACACACACACACCAGCTCTGAAATCATGTAGCTACGGCTCTTTGTGCCACATGCCAAAGTGTGAACTGGTGCATTACAGTGTGCATCCTCTGTACAGTCGACATGTTCCATGATACATCCATGGATCCAAAGAGCCCCCAACAGAAAAGCACTAGGTCTTGATATAAAGTTGGTAGGTGGTATCCTTCCTGCAGGGTGTCTATTCAGGCAATGAGAAAGTGCTTGTAGGCCTTTGTGGTCTGTGTTGGTATATATCATGAAGCAGGATTAGATCTCATCTATTAGCAAGTTTATGAAGAACATGCGTAGTATCGCTTCACACGGTTTAATGTATAAGTCTATATATTTCCAGATATGATTGTTCTGCCTGGGGGGTTGTTTGACATCTGTGAATTCCTGTTGTAGAGATTCCTTTTCTTTCTTGGTCTTTTCACATTTAATGAGGGTAGCCTCACATTATTTGTCCGAACTCTTCATTTCTATATCCAGTTGAGGGGATTTCTTTTATTCTTAGTCCCCGGGGGATGTGTCTCTCTCCAGTAACCAGACAATTTAACTGTAACATGATGTCTTTTGCTGAGTCCAAAACCATTTTATCACGTTTAAATCTTGATTTATCTATGTTTTCAGTTTCTTTCTGCAGAGAATCCTGGAAAATTATTATCCTGCCTTCTTTATTAGAAGAAGAAAATGACATACTGAATGAATCCTTGAACATGTCCACTATTTTGGACATGTTCATACATGTTATTATCTATATCACCAACATAAAGGCACAGCTATGGGAGCTTGTTATGTGCTGAGCCTAGCCAATATATTCATGGTCTATGGGAGGAACATATATTCTCCACACAACCACTTCAAAGATAAGATTATGTTTTATGTCCGATACATATATGACCTGAAGAACTTCAGTGAAGTATTGTAACCCAAACTGAGGAATCATCTATAATGTAGCTTGTGCTAGCTAATGTGCTTGGGATACTGAAAGATATTGCTGAGTTTTTGTAAGTATGCACAGGCTCGATTTTGCTGCGTTTACATATTTTTTAGAGAAGTCAGAGCAAAGAATATGCAGAGCCTGTGGAGATATAGTTTCATTACACTTGCATAATCGGTCAAAATGCATTTTTCTTCCCCCTTTCTATGTTTATGTATTATAAGTATGCTATAAATCATCCATACACATGACAAAAGCCAAGATGAATGTAAACTGAGATGTGTGCATGCCTATATGTTCATGGATACTCAATCATAATCAAAAACCCACAATACTCATGGCAATACAACTGACCGTGCATCCACAAATACAGACTCAGAAAGAATTGCATGTGCACAAGCAGAGGCAGCACAACCTCACAACAATGCTTTTAATTCAGTAATAAAAGAAAAGAAATTACTTCATCCACTTTGACAAGCTAATAGGTTGTGTTTCCCAGCTCTGTGACCTGCAGGCCAGAGTTATAGTGTAATGCTCATTTTTCTACCAGATATATTTCTCTTTCAAAAAGCTTGAAAGTTTGTAAGACACAGCAAGCCTGTTGGCAGGAGAGTTTAAAGGCACAATCTGTCCTTAGAAAAAAACTAAATGATATAATAGTTCCTCTGACTGAGAGCTGAGGGAGGGATTTGGTAGAGCTGTCGCCTAAACTCAACTTCAAAAGCTGAACAAAATATGACACAACACTTGCATAAATTGTAACTCTGCAGTATGTTGTTTTCTTTGCTCAATTTCATTTAATGTGTTAAATTTGCTCAGGGGACACGTTTATGTAACTGTAACTTTCTAAATCCCTTTTGCCTTCATAATAGGTATTATCTATTTTTCAGTGTGTTTGACTGTAAGCAAGAGAACAACAAAAAAAAAAAGATTTCCAAAGGTCCTGGGACTGACAGTTTCCCTGAACAGACCATGCACCTCGTAAACTGCTTTCTGTCAAAGAACTCCATAATAACATGACAAATGTGTCAAAAGTCATACATCATTTATATGTGACAGTTACCTTCTAAACTTGAATAAACTGCTTGGATTGCACGGCTCGTTTCTCCCAAACCGAACGGTGAAGTGAACTCTGTCACAATAGTCTTTGCCTGAATCAGCCCAATGAGCATGAAGGACAGCGGGCCACATTTAACTGTCTGTGAAGACAACATTCTGTGAGTTTATGACCCTTGACCTTCACTCTGTCTCTCCAGGCATGGGGCTCGATGCTTGCGGTGCACTCTTGGATGCGTGAAGGCGTTAATGACTCTTGACTCTACAGTTTGGCTTTGTCAGCCGACCAGCTGTGTATTAATCTTTATACTTGTGTGCTTGTGTGTGCGCGCATGTCTGCTTGTATCTGTCTTACAGGGGAAAAAGAGGTTGAGGGAGGGAGATGAGTGTGTGTGTCTATGTCTTTAATCCTCGCCTGCTTAATTATAAATCTCTCCAACTGTCATGGGCTCCTTGTTTGTATCCCAAGAGTTTCTGTTAATATTTCATGCTACTGTGTTGTCCTCCAAGCAAAATGGCCAACCAGCAATTAGGCCCTTCTGCAGAAGACCCTTGCAGGGGTGAGTAACTCTCTCAGGATAGGTGGACCTGTTTACTAGCAGAGAAATAGAGCACTTTTCTTTTTTACCCTTTACAAAAATGGAAATGTATTTGTTCGGTTATTTTTACAAATGAAATATACATAAACTCTAATGAAATTGAAAGGAACAAAATGAATGGCTACCTTGGATACAATTTTTTCTGACCAAAAGTGGGGCAATTAAATGAAACCCACGCACACACACCATCCAATTATGGCCATTTGTAATGGATTAGTTTCAGTGCAGCCATTTCCCAGGGGTCACCACAACTCAGCAGTGCATCTGCCCTTTACCGACTTCATGTTTCCGTGCAGATGACTAATTTTGGAAACATGATTAATTCATCCTCATCTAACCACTCACAACGGCATCAGATAGATTACTCGAACAGCGGGAGAGGTAGATGGAGAGAAAAAGACAGTGAGAATGATGAGAGGGAAAAATGAATCTCCGGAGGGGAGGGAGAAAGCAAAAGAGTGAGAGTGAGCAGCGGATATTAGCGTGAGAGTGATAAGGGAAGCTTGAAATGAAGAGAACAAACTCTGTGCACACAAACATACACCCACATACAAACAAACAATTCCACTTTACTCGGCTGTACTCTACAAATCAATACTCATCTTTTCCTCTCTGAGCAAACCAAACTTCAGTACATTCCCTTGCAAACAGGGAGCTGGGCTGCGTCGAGGTCCCATGAGGACTGATGCCACCTCAGTGACCCTTCCGAGTCCTTAACAGCACAAATGTGTCCTTTAGCTTCCTTCAGAGAGCCAGTCGTTATTCCCTTATTGGGCTGCCTGGGTGCCTCTCCTGCTTTCTCTCGTGTCAGACCGCTATTGTGACCTTTTATTTTAGCCATTGTGGGGATGTAGTCTTCATGAGCCTTTGGGGGACTTGCAACGACTACCTTCTTCGATCACTGCCCATTGCTCTAACCAAAATATTAAATTTCTTCTCCAAGTCAGGGATATGTCAAAACTCCACTTACTTACTTTTTCAGGTTCAAGTATTTGAATCTGATCATAAGAACAGTGTTCATGGTTCACTTGTCTCTTTTTGTAGCAGCTGCACTATTTCTAACGTCTCATGCGATGATCCATGAGGTCAAGCATGCAGCTCAACAGAGCGATGGAAATGGTTTTTAAATGCCTTGATTAATCCCTGGTATGAGATTTTCTCTTACAGTGGGATCACTAGATAATCAGTCATGAATGATGGAGCAGGAAACTTTGCTTGGTCATGACTTTTTTTTTCATAACTGAGATTGTCTGAGGTAGGTAATGAAATTTAGCACATTATGCAAGAATTTAAGCAAAAACTACAACATTTTCACTGGGAAAACCATCCCTAAAAGCCTTCTCAAACTGTGTTTTTACTAACTTTTAACATAAACTACATGCAGTAAGCTGAGATCTGCTGCATGATGAGAAACGTCATTAGAAAGCATGTCATTCAAGCTGAGAAACTTGAATAGCTTTGAGTTTAAAACGAGCTATTTTTATGCAGCTTATTTGATTTTATTTATTGAATTTACCCAAAGAGCCTGTATATTATATCAATGCTGACTTCTATTCAGACATGCATACAGTGCTTATCATTGTTTCATCATTATGTAAAAAAAATCTCATTATGTTTTACAATCCCTTTTTCTTTATGTGAGGGGTTGTGATGCAAATTCCTCAAATGTGGCTTCGTCATGTATGCTCACCAGCCCCAGGTACCAGGAATTAATGAGCATTTGTGTGCTGCACCTGAGCATCATCATGCAGCCTAGTGGAGCGGCCAATTTCTCTCCAACTGGCACTGCCCTCCTAGTTAGCTGCTAAACCCCCTAAGGCAGTGAAGGATTGTTTTCAGCAGTTAATTGACAAGATCCTGGTGGTATTCCACACACACACACACACACACACACACAGATTCATCAGTTGAGGGGTGCGTTTGTGTGCCTTCCATGCAGGGATGCCACTTCCTGCAGCCTTGTCATGCATAGCACTATGACCTTCCTACTGAGGCATTTGTTCTAAACGAAAGGTTGCGCTACTCACCAGCACATGCCTTATTTATAGAGTTAATTATACACATCAAGTGTCTTTTAATATGCTTTGCCAATTACAGGCCAATGAGTCAACCTTGATTGGCTGTTTATGAGTGAATGTTATGATGATATAGTCACATCCAAACTTCTCAAATGTTGTCAAAATAAATAAAAAACATACATTATTTAAATGGAAATTAATTTTGCAGTTGAGTTTAATAAATGTTAAGGTCATGAAACCTTTTCAGCATATACTGTACATTGTAAAAGAAAAAGAAATGCCCAGAAGTGGAATCAAGAGCTGTTCATGCAGCAGCAGCGGTGAGTAAGTATTATTGAGTCGAGAGGAAGATGGAGAGGAAATGGCCCTGAACAAAATGGGCCCGCTGTCTGCTTGTCGCCGTGTCTGTTTTTCGGTTTGTGGCAGAGTGACAAAGAGCCTGAGGGGAAAGTGATTCCGAGGCTCTGACTTTGCCAACAGGCAACTAATCCCCACACAAAGCTCAGCTGACCTGAAGCTGACTGTCTGCTGCATACACAGCTCTCACACACACACACACACACACACATGAAGAAACCTAAATCCATATGCACATTTTGTCTTACACATTCACTCCCACAAGCGGCACTCACAGACACACACAAACTTGTGGTTTTCTCAGCAAGAGAAACACACGAGGCACAGATTTGATAAAATATACCAACTGCAGTACAGTATGAAAACAAAATATCTTAAGGTTGACAGCAGGGTCTGGGTCATTAAAGAATATCTATATCTATTTATATCTTTATCACAAGTAAACAGTGCTATAGTCAAATGTACAGAGAAACAGCTATGAACACTTGTCTTAAATGAAGAGGGGAGCTCAAGTAGGTTACACAGTCCAACTTCATCCTTACATCTTGTGAAGACAACTTGGCAAGTGCATTCACCACAACCACATAACTTCAGTCTTGATAATCACAACTGGTTAGCAACAGCCATTCAAAGATGGTGCTTGCCGACAAAAAATATTCCTTGGACGTGAGGGGAAAAATCAGAAAGAGTCACAGGGAGGGAGCTTGTGATACAAGTTACCACTGACAGCTAAGTTGCAGTATTTGTGTTTTCATGATTAAAAGCCTCTAAATGGACACGTTTGGTACTTTCTATGTTCTTGTCTGAAACCTTTCACAACATGTTTGTGGAGTGGGCATTTTCAAACTCTGCAACATATGCTTTACTGCTAACACATTCAAGCATTTTGATGTAGTGTTCATAGTCAGTTGAGCAATTTGGGCTTTTTCTTTTTCCTTGAGCGACCGGGTTGTTATTCCTGCAACAGTAACCACATCAGGCACTGCCACGCAGGCCCTGCAGTGGTTAAATCTGACTGGATCGAATGATGACAACAGCCTACAGCATCACAGCCTCACTCGTCTCTCTCCCCGTCTGTCTTCCTCCCTGTCTTACCTACGCACCTTAGACTGCTCCACACTCAGGACACATATCTGCAAATTTGCTCATACAGTCATCAGCACTCTAATAATATATACAAAATAATTCTAAAATATTATTACCCTGATCCCTCAACTGACAAAGAATGTTGGAAATGTCATTTCTATTCAGAATACGTTTCTAATTTCTGGCCCAGATCATAATCTCCATGCACGAGCATTGTTGAAGAACATTCATACAGTATGTGATTGCATTACCAGAGGGAAGCAGGGGAGAAGTTAGTGGATGTTTCAGGATATGTCAAAGCCCAGAGGAGCGAAAGGCTGATAGAGCCTGAAGAGTGTGTGTGTGTGTGTGTCTGGTGCCTGGCAACAAGATAGATTGCTGTCACTCATCAAGCCAATTTAAAAGCACACAGCTGAAGCAGGCAAAGGATTTTTTATGACCTTGATTAAGGAGTTGAACTGACTTCAACTCTAGATTCATTGAATCTCTCCCTGCAAATAACTAGAGAGCCAGTGTCTTCTGGACCAACAAGCACCAACTGTAAAAGGTGTCATTCATACTAGCAAGGACCATAACTTTCTCAAAGGGTGAGTTTTTTCACATTGTTAAAGGCATGACCCCTGTTCCTATTAGGGAGAAAGATAGCCTCTGTATGGATTGAGCCATTTTGAAAGAATTGCCCAGAATAAGAAGATAGGTGGTATTTCTGCTAGATGAGGTTCCAGTGTTAAAAAAATAACCTTGTATCCACACAGGCCGAAATGAACAAAATACATGCAAGCATGAACACATGGACACACACACACACACGACAAACACATATTCACCAGCAAAATGATCCCCCCAGAGAGGTGCTGTGCACACAGTGTTTACTGCTCTCTTCAATTATTGATTAGTTGTTTTCCTTCTGTTATGAGAGGCCACCCCATATGAACAAGGAGAAAGGCCTGCTCATAAAAACTGCAGTAGGACTCTTTCTCTCAAACCAGACCACGCTTTATTGACCTTGGCCTCCCTCCTAAACAGGACACTTGCTTTCCTTGGCACTGTCTCACTTGCTTTGTATTATTTTCCATCACTATCTCTTGTTTCGCTCATTTATTCTCATATTCTCTCCCTCTGTTTACCTCTCTAGTCCTAGGCGCCCTCGCACACCGGACTGCAGACCGTGCTCAGCAAAAATCCACAGCCATCGGTAAACACTAAATCATTAAGAATCATTCACAGTTGCAGGTATCAAAAATGCTCGGAGTGCAGTGTGAGTAGCAAAGGACCTCCTTGTGTTAGAAAGGTGGGTACCACCTTTTAACAAAGTTGTAATGAATCATTAAATGAATAAAGCTAACAACTCCTAGCCAAACTGTCAACTCCTACTTCTGAGATGTATTGAACTTCGGCCCTTTGAACCCTCTACCCCACCTCTCTACCAGTATGTATGTTTAATTCTTAAGCCTAAGAAACACTTAAGACCCGGCAATCAAATTCACATCCACTGGCGGAGTATCTTGGCTTCCCAGCCACACAAGGATCTCAATTATGGCACGCTGGCTGTTGCACTGCCACTCCTGACGACAGAAGATAAAGTGCAGTAATGGAAATGCCATCCTGTTACAGAAGCGGGGGCTCTGGTGGCGACAAGAAAACAAAACAAAGTCAATATTGAAGATGCCAAACAATGTGGAAATAGAAAATTTTCAAAAGCAGTCCGACTTGGCAGGAGGAAAACAATCTCAAATGGTATGCAAAACAATGTCAGTGATGGGGCTGCTGTTTTAGTGTGTGTGTGTGTGTGTGTGTGTGTGTGTGTGTGTGTGAGAGAGAGAGAGAGAGAGTGGAGATGGAGAGTTTTCCTCCGTAGCCTTTTGTCAAAGGCGGCATAAAGAAAGGTGGCATGTGCTATCTAAAAGGCTCCACACGCAATCCCAGCTTGCCCACTTGTCCTGGACTGCTTTGATTTTTGCTTGAGAGGGAAGCAGAGAGCCTCTTGCTTAACAAGCTAAGCATCTACAGGCCTGGCTGTGAGCTGTGCAGAAACAAAGTGAAATTGCCCTGATTCTTTTTTCTCCTTGCAATATATGTAGCAATTCAAAAAAAGTGGGGAAAGATACTGTTTACAAGTTCACAGGTGCATTTAAAGCCATGAAAATATTGTCAAACAAAACGTCAAAGCATTTACAAACCACCCTCCTTTTGGCAGTTGTGTTAGCATACCTTGAGATTCTTTTTTCAGCATCTAAGGAGAGAGTAAGAGGTGGTTCGGGGGGGGCAAACAGGAATCATTCCTCTCCCCGAGGAGTTAAGCAAACTGTGAAAAAGATGAGACAGAGACAGAAGGGGAGAGAGAATGTGAGATGTAGACAGAAACACAACATCCAAGAGGAAGGGAACGAAGGGGAGACGGAGCACTTCAGGGCATACCCAACTTAGACATGGCCATCATAAATGATTAAAGGCCGATTTCCCATTCTGACAAGCCTACCAATCTTTGCACAGTGTAATGGAAGCCAAAGTGAAACGAGCATGAAGCACTGCATTTGCATCAAGCAATCACCAAAGAGATGTGTTTAAAGAGTCCAGGAGGGGCGGCGAGGAGGAACGCTTGCACAGAGGTTTTTTCTTTACTATTAGGTTCTGTTTAAATGGGGAATATTACCTGTTTACCCAGCAGCTGAGGGCAACCAGCATTTTGTTTGAGGTCGTCCCACTAATACTCCTCCCACCGGTGGACGGTCTGGCAGTAGGGAAGGTTGTGATTCTGTCTTTATAATTCCACGGTGTGATCTGCTGGGAGAGGGAGAGCCATAACCTCTGAGGAAGAAGTGGAAAGTGCACCAGTGGGCCAGTGAGGAAGAAGAAACAAATGAACGGTGAAGCTGAGAAGGAGATGGAAACTATAAAGTCATTAAGCAGAAAAATATGTGTCTCTGTGGATTTCTAAGCTTGTATATTTTCACATACTTAATTGAATTGGGGAGAAGTAGCCTGAAGTGACATGTGATACTAAACTGTAAAAGAATAATTTAGCAAAGTGTTCATAACTGTAGATAGGTTGATACACCGCTTTCTTGATATGTCACAAACACACATCTACTGTGCACATGGGAAAACGTGTTGACAAGTAAGTGTGTGTAATGTTTCCTGATGTGCTAAGAGGTACTCTGGAGGTGATCTGAAGGTTGCAAACACCATTTTTAGTCTCACTTCAGGCATAGCCCCAAGCAGCACAGGGCTGTGAAGCAATGGGTGTGTATCTCAGAGGCCATGGATGATGGATTATATGAGTAATGATATTGATAGCCGGTGGGTTTTCCATACAAATGAAGAGTGCAGTGTTTAAATGATAAATCATATCCCACAGTGCCTAAAAGCTCTCATGTTCAGTCAAAGAAACAGATGCATCTTTGACACATTTGCCTAGCATAATTTTATGCAATCTTTTTCAAGAACATATATTTCTAAACGATCGTGGTAGAAGGGAAAAAAAATAAAAAACATGAAAATGATTTGCAAATTCTCTTTGGACTGTGACTGCCTATTACACGCCACTCTGCAGTCGTGTCACGAAGAACACATTGCAAATAGGGTCAAGCAACGCCTGCACGTCCTCATTTTGCATCTTTATGGGAGCAACACTGCCATGTCCGCTGATTTTAAATGTTACATTTGCCGCTGCTTGAAATGCTGAGGGGCGTGTTACATGTCCTGGCAGCTCATTCCACACAGTGCTGACTGATGATACACCATGCCTTGACGGCTCTCATGGATGGCCACCGTGCTGTAATATTCCTGCCCACCACTGTTTGCTATGCATCCACTGTTAAATCCCCAAAGTGCATAGTTAAGTTGTTCTCTTTGAGATGTCAAACTGTTTCGGCTCTGATTTGTTTGTCATTTTTGGTTCTTGTGAGATGGCGAAGATTTACTATAAATTTGTTCTTTTTGCTGCGTGACTTTAAAAAAAGAATTTCTGCAGACGACTTTTAAGAGTTCATATGATCTTGACACAGATCAGTCATTGTACGTGCTTTAGTGTGTGTCGTTCATGTAACAACCTCCAAATGAGCGATGTGACAGGATTTTAATCAACGTCAAATTGTGTCCAGCGGGTTCAAGACCAGGCCACACACTTCAGCACGTACACACACACACACACACACACACACACACGAGGATAGGCAATCAGGCAAAAAGAGATACACGCATGTGGTACAAGGTGAGCCGCAACAACAGCTAAGAGGCCTTTCCCATTCACTGTCAGCGCTGTCCTCTAGGCGCCCCCAAATGTCATCCTTAATGCATCTGATGGCACACAATTAGGTTGACATTATGGAAACAAAAACTAAAAAACACATCCAGCCTAATCTTCTAACTAAGAAGATGAAGCTAAGAGCCTGAGCCATAAAGGCAAAGAGTACGGTAAATAATTCCCTAACAGACAGAACAAATAGCTTGGAGCCGACGGGTCAATTGTGATTCTACATGGTTGCAATTCAGTTTAATATGATAGGAGACACAGCAGAGATACAACTAGAGTGTGTGTGTGTGTGTGTGTGTGTGCACGCGCGGGTGTGCGCAGTTGTGTCCACAAGTGTTTTGCCGTATATGATGTGTGTGGCCATTATCGCGATGCAGGGAAACATTTCAGCTTGGATATTGCTTGTTGACTGAGGCTAAATTTAGTACAAGGTGTCCCTCCGCCTGCCTTCACTGGTCGAAGACAAACCCCAAATTAGGAATTGTCTGTGTGATCCCTCCAGGCACGCCTGTGTGTGTGTGTGTGTGTGTGTGTGTAAATTTGCCCCATGATTTACAGTTTAGCACGTCTGCTGTCTATATGAAAAAATGTGTGTGTGCGAGCACGTGTGCTTGCACACACACATGTGCAAGGGCAAGGGCATTAACCTGAGTCTGATTCATATTGTCCTGCTAAGCTAGTGGCTCTCCTCATAATGCTGAAACGAGACAGATTTGTCATAATGGGAGATGAGCCAGGCAGCTGGGGCCATATCACAAGAATGGCCAGCCGGGGTCCATGAAAGAAAGTACCTGAGAGACTGACTTCTTTTATCTGTCTGTTTTTTTTTCATTACTGTCCGACTAATGGCAATCCCTCTCAGTCCATGTGTGTCTGTCTCCTTTTATATCTTGTTGTCTTCCTCTCCTCTGTTTCTCCTATACTCTCTTTCCCCTCTCTCTGCTCTCTTTCTGTTCTTGCCGTGAACTTTTTTTTCTTTTCCGTCCTCCACCCGCCCCACTAACTCTCCCTGTCTCTTTCTTTCTTCTCCTCCATCCTCTACTTGCTTTCCCTCCTTCTCTCATGGGGAACAATATATATCAGAGCCCTGCTCCGCTAGTTGCCATGGCAACCAACCTCATCACAGCATATTCTCTCTCTCTCTCTTTCTACCCTGTCTTTCCTCTTTTTCTTATCCTCCATCTCTATCACCCCTTATGTCTTCCCCTCCATCCACTTCTCTCTACCTCCATCCTTTAGTGGAGGTACACTGAACGTGGACTGGCTGGCCTCTCTGTCAGCGGAGCAGTGAGACGTTGTCTTTGAGACGTCTCAAACCTCTTTTTTTTGTCTGCTTTGGGTTAAATATGGCCCGTTGCAAAAACACATCTATCATTCTATATAATATATAATATACAGTAGCCAAAACGATATAAACATAACATTGCACATATGGGATCACATTTCAAAAGAATCAGAACTGAAGGGGCACTTTCTTGCACACAAGATCAGCCTGTAAATACAGTTATGTCTTCTATGAAGGAGGAGCTTAGTCTAGTCTGAGAAAATAACCACCGATGATGTCATCAGGGTTATCCCGCCTTACAAACTGGGTTTTTTGGGACCGTAACCAATACTAGGAACTAAAATTCAGGGTATTTCAGTCTCTCCTGCTCAGATGTTTTAAATCTATCTCTGGCAACTTTATTGAAGTGCAATACTAAAATTGCTGGAGTACCACTTTAAAGCTGCACTTATCAAATATTTTACATTGACAATGGCTCAAATAATCATGTGTGATGTGAGGTTGCCTGTAATGACAAACCCAAGGATTCACTGCTATCCTTGCTTCCCGCTGTCTTTAGCAAAAAGGCTCTGGTAAACCCACCTGAAGGTACATGCCCAGCACCAATTGGCAGACAACGTTAGCATCTACCTGGTGAACAAAGTGAAGTTAGCAATAACTATAGAGCCAGATGTTTCCTACAGTAGTTTGTGGAAACCAGGCCAGAGCTAAACAGAGAGTGAATTCTGGATTCAGTTTTGTTGGATTGCCAGAAACACGACTGTATTGGATAATAATGCTGCTCTGTGTCTGATGTGTAAATAGGCAACTAATTGTGAACATATTCCTGACAACAACTTTTATAAGGTGACATTATGCTGTGTTTTCAGGTTGTTTGCTGCCCCCAAAAAAACGATTACAGTTGCTTTATTATGCCTCTAGAAGCCGGAAGGCTCTTCACAACATTTTGGAACCTGGCTGCAGAGATTTGCTGCCATTCAGCCACAAGAGCATCAAGGTTGGACACTGATGTTGAGCAATCAAGCTTGGCTCCCAGTCGGTGCTCTAATGTATCCCAAACGTCCGATGGGTTTAATGTCAGGACTCTGTGCCTTCAAACTCAGGTCTTTATGGACCTTGTTTTGTGCAGCGAAGACATTGCCTTGTTAAAACAAGAAATGACCCTTTTACAAACTGTGGAAAAATACTATTATTAACAGGAGAATTAACATTCTCCTTATATTGGTATAAACCAAACTGTGGAAATCAGCCTCAGAACATAATTAAATAGAAATAACGATTCGGGGTATCTGTGTTATTTGTGTATGTATGAACTGTATTTTAACTTCTGCCCAACTAACTTTGGGGAAACTAACCTACACAAAGAATGCATGCGTTTGGATTTGGATTCATTGATTTCGTTTTTCTTCTTCTTTATATATATGTATATGCACACGTTCACACACCCAAACTCAACCTCCATTCACAGAGGGTTCAGCAATAATTCAGAGGGCGAGGGAGCCTTTTTCTTGCTCTGGGAATTTATGTGGTATCATTATTTAACCTAATTGCATTGAAGAAAAGTGGAGGGCAGCATGCTTTCTCAGAGTGGCGAGTACCAGGGAAGCATCCATCACATGTTTACACACATGCCACACACACACTCAACATGCAGTATGCTCACAGACAACATAAAGGGAGCTGTGAGTAAAGGATTGGTATGATTGTAAATGCAATTTGCATACATGTGGGCATAGATTAGACACACACCTCTCAGTCACACACAGACTAAAGACAATCAAGACCATATACTGACATGCATGCCAACATGTCTCGTCTCTTTTCTATTTCTCAATCCTGTCTATATCTCTTTTACTCACTCACAAGCACATATATGCGGGCACACACACACACTTACACACTCCTTACCATGCAGAGCAACAAGACAGTTGTCCTCCATCTGTCAATGTTATTCATGAGGAAATGGAGATCTGGGCCATGAGTGATGAGTTCTACAGAAATGGCCTGGCCAACACCTCTAGGAAAACCACCCAACCCATTTATGAAAAGGATGAATAAATAAATAAATAATAAATTGCAACCAAACATTCGTAGCACAAAATTAATAGCAAATTATTGTGCAGGGATTTTGAGAATGGGCTCAGCCCACTTTATCATGCCTACACCTTTATGAAACAAAATGTCCATAACGCACAGCACACTTCTCCTGGAGAGAAGATACCCATTTGAAAATAGTAATGATTATCAATTCCCCAGAATTAAGAGTACATATATTTTTGTATATCTTAAAATGGAAACTTAATAAAGCAAAAAGAATGAGATGCATCTTTCTTTTTGCAAACAAAGAGGGAAAGTTTGCAGTTATCGAGTTGTTCTCACATTAACAGTAGTAGTAGTAGTAGTAGTAGTAAAAGGCAACCACTATTACTGCTTGACTACTGTTGCAGTCGTCAAGTTTGGATGTAATGAAAGCATGTATCAGAGTTTCAGCAGCAGAAAAGGAGACTGATGGAGTAGAGGTGAGCTGTGTTTTCCACAGTTTTAGTAATAAGATTTGTGTGATGTTTGAATTAGATGTTGTGGCGAGGTCACTGCATTCAGAGATTCTAGAAATGATTCTCTACAGTGTTATCATAACGACTAGGAATGCTACAAATATGAAAATAACCTCAAAGGATCTCACGTATTAGCAGGATCTATGACACACAATAAGGAAAATGTGAATATCCTGTAATATACACAGTGATAACTGAAAGTTCTCTATATCTGCTCAAGAAACAGCAGCCAGAGTCTCTTTCCTGACAACTACCCAGTACTCCAGCAAATGCAAAATACTAGGGCAACTTCATATGGCTAACGAGCATATAATTACTGTACCAACAGTACCAATTGTCCAATGATGATGATGTGAGGGAGATCTCTATGAAGAGCTGCCATCACTATCACTGTCCCAGTGTGACTTTATTTGATGGTGAGAACAAGATGTTTGAGTGGAATGGCAGGTAGAAAATGCCATGTATCTGCCAATCACACCGTAAAGAGGGAGGATGTTATCCCTCTCCCTCTCTTTCTCACTCATTGATTCTTTCTATTTCACAAGCTCTCTCTCCCTCTCCCTCTCTCTTGCTTTGTATAGGGGGATCTCTCCATAAAACATCTGACACTGTCACCCGGCACCTCGCTCTCTTCCCACAACCTGGACACTGCCATTACACAGATGTCAGACACAGTTGTGATATCATCATAAAAAAGTAACTGCCATGATTTTCTTTTTTGAAACACAAACACACACTGCCTTTGCTGTGCTTGTGAGTAAGCAGGGAATGGAAGAAGAGAGGTTCGGGGGAGTCAGATAGAAGTGCAATTACACTCGCTGATGTGCTTTGGCCCATATTATGATGTTGGGGGATGATAAGACAGCAACACCCCCCCCCCCCCCACACACACACACACACAGAGACAATAGCTAGATAGATGCAGACCCATTCCAAGGAGAAAATAGATGAGTTCCCTTCCTCTTGACCAAATGGCATATACATCTTAGATGGTTCCAGGACATGTATCACGTGAGCTCATAACTGAAACTTTATTGGCAGCACAACTGATAACTGCCATTGGGTCCAGGTGTTAAAACCAGACAGAGAAACAACCCAGCACAGTTGGACTTGATAATTTTATTCATGTCGTTTGGTTCATTCAGTCAGGCTTGATTTATCATGTATAATGCTCAGTTTAACCTCCCATGCTGACACTCTTAAAATGAATCCAGTGTGTTCATTTTAAAGCTGTTCATCATAGGCTGCCAAAGGCATTGACATTGCAATACTTAAAGGACAACACTGGCTTTTTGGGAGTGTGGCACATGTGTCTTCTTACCAATGGTATGAGCTGTGTCCATGGTAAGCTATAGTTTGTGAAAGGTGTCACCATTGTGTTGTTGTGTAGTGCCTACTGTAATCTGTTGCCTTTGTAACATTACTAGAATGATTTCATTTTCTACTACATGGATGCACATAAACCCTTGCTTTTTAATAAGATTCATCATTTATCACAGGAGTTGATGGTACAGTATATGTCTTGAATAAACTGTGTGAACTTATTGTTCTGTTACCAATGTTTGGTTCTGACTAGGGCTAACATGTTCCCAGTTTACTTAATATCCCTGTACATTACCAAGATTCTAGTGCCACCTATTTCTTACAGAGGCACGCATGCACTTTCAGTCTGCATGGATCAGTCTGTCCAGTACTATGGTTCAGAGCAAGCCATTGTTGATTTTGGTATGCATTTTTAGGTTTCTCTCCCCCCGACTTTTTCCTGAGCCCTATGATATAGTTCAGACCAAGACAAACCCTTCTCTTTCTGGTCATTCCACAAGCGTTCTTCTTGTGCTAACCTTAGGTCAACATGTCAGCTTTGTACACAAGATACCTGTGAATAAATTCCAGGAGGAACTTTACATATTACTAGTGTTGTATTACTATACATGGTGAGCCAGAAAAAAGAACGAATATTATATAATAACGAACAGATGATAATGGTGACAATCATCTGGCCACATGTTTGATAAGGTCACCAATGAAACAACCTCTCATGTCTGTATTACTGTGTTTCCCACCTGTTAAATTCTGTAGCAGTCTGACTCAGGGGCTGTTTCAGGGTGAAATAGCAATTTCCACTTCCAGATGCACATCTGTGATTGCCATGACCCCCATCCATTCAGAACACCCACAAAAAAATTATTTTTGCATTTTGACTTATCACCTTATATCTCTCAATCGTTCCAATGACGCCAGCTCATTCACCTACTTGCATGTATAACCATCAACCACTGGAATTTGACTTTTTTTTTTTTTTATAAATACAAGTGCTTACTGAAAGGCTTGTACTTTTCTTTCCAGACCTCTTATTTCACTTGTACATTTTACAGACACCTTATTTCAAGAAGTAACACCACAGTTTTCACTTAAAATGTTGGTGCCTGTGGACTGATTGTATAGCTTACTCACCTTTTCATTGATATCACAGTGGATAGTCATCGTCACAACTGCACAAATCCAACTACTTAAAACCTACAACCTACTTAAAAAGATAGAAAAAGAGAAGATAACGTTTTCTTCATGTTTGACAGTAACAGTAAGATAACATAAATGAAGGAAGGATTGTAAAGATACACATGTGGATGGGTATACAGTATGCTGGTGTGTATGTGTTGTGTGGAGAAAGACAGTGAGTGAATGTGAGACAGGAAGAGGGTTGAGATGTCAGTTGATGCAGAAAACGGGAGAGTCTTGCCCAAAACTCTCATTAACAACATTTTAAATTGTTACAGTTGCAGAGTTAGTTCTTTCTGCCCATGTGGCCTGTTTGCATTTGTGCTGAGATTACGTTTTGTAGTCGTTAAAATGGTAAACAGCTGACTCAAGTAAACCTTTGTCATATGATCTTACAGCTTTAACACTGGGAAGTCATATTCCATCTCAATGTGGAAAACACCAAAACTCATTTCTTTTAATCAGCCCTGAGAGCATCGTCTACCTTTTTATAAAAGAGTCTCGTCAGAAAAGATAAACACTGCTGGGAGCGACTTTTTATCTGTCGCTTTGTCAACATAGACTGGTAAAAATCTGCAGAAGCAAAGATCTCAGAGCATATAAACAATATTCATGAGAAAATTGCATAACCACTTGTTCTGCTTTGAGTGCTCTGCTGTGTCTCAGAATGCCTCAGAATGTCATTGAATGTCTATGACCTTTTGTGTTCATGATATGAATGCTTCTTGAGGAAAGAAGAGGAAGGTACAGCCTGAGAGCAAAGACATGTTGGTATTTAACGACTTACATGGTGACAGATTAAGATGGCATGTTTGACAATGCCTCTCCTTGGGTCAGCGTGAGATAGGTCACCACACTTTTTGCGGCAAGGGTGTTGAGGATGTGCGTATCCCTGACGGTCGAGCCATTGTGACAGGTTGCTTCCTAGAGCTATGCAAAGACCTGGTGAAGACCTGTGGGTGTAGGTGCCATGTGTCATAGCGTGTTGTGTGCAGAGATGAGTGTCAGTCGGTTCGCCCACACCCTTTCGTGAAGCATCAGGGACAAGTGGAGTGTGATGCTTGTTCTGGCTGATTTTCTGTATCCAGACAGTCAATCAGGTTTGAAATGTGGAGCAGGGTTTTGTGTCTTCTCCTGGCCACTGCTGAGCATGTTGGAATGACCCGTTACACATCAGGACTAATAGGATGGGTTCACTGTCTTTCAACCCAAACCATATGGAAATGCCTACACTAATGCCAGGAGAAAACATTGATATTGGACAATTATGTGCAATGAGATCAATCAAATCAAGAGCATGCAAAGTGTAATCATACTTCTAAACATGTTCTTAAAAAGAATTAATATGCATCCCACTGTATTAACTCTGAAAACCCTGAGAGCATCCTGTTTCCAAAAAGAGATTTACCATGGTTTCTGAAGTTTAAAGTGAGCCGCCTAAATCTTCTAATCTTATGCATGTGATCGTTTGTGGCTCAGTTTGTGAAAAGTTTGAAAATCCTAAATTCTGCAGCCTGCTCCTGATCTCTGCTTGGAGCTACATTAGCCACTAGCCACACTAGCATAACGCATCAAAAGTTTCGACCAAACTGTTGGCTCTCAGGTTGTGATAATGTAGGCAGCAGATTTTGACAGTAAAGAAATGTGTGGAATAAAATTGACTATATATGTGGTTCTGCTTCATTAAAATAGTTTGGCCATGTTTGCATGATTGTAAGTGACTGGGTCAAAAACTGAGCCTATTCTTTAAGTTGACATGTCAGTGTCACAGTGCAGTTTTTGAGTGTCACCCTCGAAGCCTGTGAACCCTTTTTTTACTGCACAGATTCACAGAGAGGGTCTGTATAACCCTGTTTGAGGAGTCTCCCTGTGTTCCCTGTACCAGGACCATGTTTTCAATGTCTTACCAAAGCTGTTGTAGCGTCTGCACTGAGCAATGCATTCAATCTGACATTTAGTTATGTTAGCGCCAATTACATCACCATTGAATATTGAGGTGTCTAGAGACCTTTATTATCTACATTTCCCTGTCAGCTAAATTTCCTCCTTAACTTTATTTGTTGCTGGCAGAACCCTTGGCATCTCCAGTTTAATTTAAAATAGAACACTGGGGATGTGAGAAAAGCCTGTCCATTCCAATCTTGCCAGGCAGGTATAGGTAGAGTTTAAAGGGCTAACACTCCTAAAGGCAACATAACCTCTTTTTTTAAGTTGATATAATTCGAGGAAAATTCTGCCTCAGGGAAGAACGATTTCTTTTGAAACTGCCTTGTGAGCAGTTAGAGCCAAGCTGCAATCACTCCCGATACATCAGTCTGGTGTCACACCCACACAATCTCATGTCACAGAGAAGATGAAAATGCCATGAGCAAGTGACTGATACCTGCCCAGATCCTCACAATGGCTTCTTGCAGGAGAAGACACAGTGCACACAGCCGCATGAATAATTTGAACAGGTGCCAGGGTCTTGTTATTCACACAAGATAAAATGAAGAACAACAACTACTGCTTCCACTCCCCCCCCCCCCCCCATGATTTATTCAACGATGTACAACGTTTCAACTCTCCATCATTGCACGGATACCTTATGAAGAGACAGGAGTTCAGACATAGTGTGGAATTAAATTAATGATAGGAACAGTGTGTGTTTTTATTGCAAGGGAAGTGAAGTGATAATTCCTGATCAGGGAAATCCCTGTCACTTGCATGGGATTTTGGTATGTCTTCTGATTGTATGTGCATCACCTAAAACACAAAAAATCCAGAATGAAAAGCTAGACCTTGTTCTAATCCCTTAATACATTACACAGACACACTAGTGTCACAGGGACGATGAAGGTGCATCAGCCAGGTGACTGATACCTGCCCAGATTTTGTTAATGGCACCATTCTCATGACAAATGATCATGGCAGACAGCTGTAATGCGA
Organism: Nannoperca obscura; assembly: GCA_036024295.1. Classification (NCBI taxonomy): domain Eukaryota; kingdom Metazoa; phylum Chordata; class Actinopteri; order Centrarchiformes; family Percichthyidae; genus Nannoperca; species Nannoperca obscura. The sequence continues at coordinate 12,128 of JAVQJL010010173.1, read as the reverse complement.
CTTCATCTTCTGCCAGTGTCATTACACGCAGCCTGTCACAAATCAAGGCCTTTCCAAGCCCTGATGAGCAGGGAAAAATAGTTCCTGATGAAATACTTATTCATACAGGTAATCATAAATCTCTAGAAAAATGGAGCAGAAACGCACCTAAGTGGCTTGCAGCAAGGTTTCAATCTGTTCAGCAAAGACATGATTACTTTTTTTTATTAAACATTCTTGCTATCAAATAAACAAAATAAATCTTGGGTGATCATCAAAGAAACCAGATTTGGTTCTCTTTCTTTCCCCACATATGGTGATTCTGGGCGCTTGAAGCTTGATAATGAGATGTTTTACTGAATTTTCCATAGAAGTTTGCATGAGTTCAAATGAACATCTTTAACTAAAAAAATGAATGATGATGAACTGTAACCTTAAGAGATGTTTGAACTATTGGAAGAAGCTCCTGTGCACAGTGTTTAGCTCTATGTGTGTCTATTAGTTAGATGGAATCATATCCCCATGACACTGATTTATAAATATACAATTAAATTCAATAAATCATTGTAAGCTTTCCATTGAAACAATCCAGGAAGAGAAGTACAGTTGATTGAGCCTTAATCTAGACATTAGTATTCTACTCTGTTCCTTCCATAACGCTCAAACATTGATGTTTTTTTTTGCTTTAAAAGGATTTTTGATCTCAATGCAAATATTCAGCGTGCATTCAGCGAGTCAGAGCTTATATCAAACTGTTCTTCAATAATATCTTGAGTGGAACATCATTACAATGAGTAAGACACAGTGTGTGCTTTGAGCAAAGCTCAGAGGCACCAAAGCCTTTCACAAGGATGTGAAAAACAGACACAAGATACAATACATGATCCACTTTCTTCTTCTGTTGTAGAAATGGAAAACATGTATGTGGGGATTATAGATGACAGGGACATGTCATGATTTATATATGTTTCTACATGTTCTCCAACTAGTGTTACCTCATGAAGAGAATAACTTTATGTCCCAGAAGGGTCCACTTTAACTGACACAAATAATGCAGACTGCTCAAAGTGCTGTACATGCTGTAATGGACCTCTCAACCGTTTGGTAGAGTTGAATAATTAACAATTTCATGTATTTCTTTTTGCATTGATAGAAACCATACAGAGGGTTACAGATAATACATTCTCACTTGTTATTCCCACATTACAATGTTTTTCACTATGACATATCTCTGCCATTCACAATCAAATACAGGAATCACAGAAGTGGCGACACAATAAAAGGGCTTGATTGCTGGTTATTAGAGTGCATTCAACTTCATGAATGGGGTCGATGGAATGCTATCCCTATGTAAAGCAGTTAAATGGAATAATGGATGGAAATGACAGAAAAACAAAGTTTCTAAAGTAGGCAGAATGCTTTCATTATATGTCATTACAATAAACAACTCTTGATATAATGATGAGCTCTTTGAATACTTACTTATATTAAAAGAGCTAGCAGTGTCATAGCTCACAGAAGATTAATCAATAAGCAATCATATTTACCTCCTGTAACACTACTCATACTTCATACTATTGACTGATGTATGTCATCAATCATCTTAACCTTTACCACAGTAAGGCGAGTGTCAAACAATGCTTCAAAAAATCAAAAATGGAAATGCAGACATTCGAATGTGTCACCCATTATTGATTGTACCACAAAGCACAGTCATGGTATGTATGAAACTGGCGTTTTAATTTATTTCCAGAAATGCCAGGAAGCAGACAAAAGCGTGTTAATTTGACACTGAATAAATGGAGCTTAATTGTGCTCAATCAACATTCCAAAAGGACACGTTTGAGGCAGTCATTATGGCTTGCACTCGCATAATACCTACACAAGAAGGTTCATTCAGGAAGAAAAGCTGGGACACAATGAGGCACAGGACAAAAAGTTTTATTCCAGCCTCTTAGCAGTCAGAACCTGTATGGTGAAAGGGACAATTTGTCCTCTTTATCACTCTCACACAGGTTCACATTAAGAGAGAAAGAAGCAAAGAGAAATGTCGTGATGGTGAGACGATTCGTTCTCAACAGAAGATTTTAATATATTGATGGGTTTTTGTGACTGGTAACAATTACAATTTGGACGGTGACTTCCACTCTCAGTGAGTCAGTAGGAAAACAGAATAGACTGCATGAAGAGGTGGATGCAACAGGGATGGTTGGCACATGACAAGTAGATGGAGAGCACAAACAATGAAAATATGTTAAGGTTGGCCTTCAGGGGAGATTAATTTCAGGGAAAACACACTAGAAGCCCTCAAGTCATAAGCAGAGAAGAAAAGCAGAGCTGAGAGCTGGTGAGAAGTACTTTAGATGGCCAGCAACAAAAGTCCACATTTGAACTCATAAATGTGGACATCAAAGACAAAATTGCTTGTTTGGGATCATGCTGAGATTTGAAGAAGCTTAGGGAGCATCTTCCACCAGAGATATACATTAAATTGTAACATGGTGAAAAGTTTTTCATTTTTAATATGATCTGTTGTGATTCAATTCAAATGCGACCAAACCACAACTTAATTGCACTTAAAAGCAGTTTGTTGATGTGCTAGTTCTGATAACTTCTGCTGCCAGTAAGTTAAAGAAAGTCATGTATATACCCTTTGTTACCAAATTCTTCTGGACATGCATACACACAAACAAGACCAGCAAAAGCCAAACAAAGCTGCAAATGAATTCAAGCTCCAAGCTGCACTTTGCCCTCACTTTATTTTGTTACAACAGGCTTTCCAAGTATGTCTAGTCACTGCTGGCTGTCACATATCAACATATATCTCATTATACCCATTCATTTGTGCATTTTGGAATTGTTTCCTGTTGATATTTATCACATTATTGCTTTAAAGACTTTGCAGCTCAGCCTGAGAAGGACAGATAGCTGCTTTTCCACATGGTCTCAGTGAGGTCATTTGGTGTTCACCTCAAACGAACCAAACAAAAGAATAAAATGCTCAAACGTTCAAAAGAAGTGCAACTAAGCACACCAGTGGAGCAGCAGGGTTAAAGAGAAATTAGTCTGTAAAATGCTCACACACACCAACGTATATATGAGTGGATTGTTGAACCCATCTAACTTCAGTAGAAATTGCCATGATCAGTGGATTTGCTGTGAAACTTGTGAGACTGCGTGCAATCTCCTACTGAAACATTATGTATTCATGGGAAAACAAGGGTTAAACTGTTGATTTTCCACTATAGCCTTTGTTTTGACATTCCATGGTCAGCTTTGCATCCATTTCACTCACATTCATTAGAAAATTAAGCTCCACTCCCCACTGTCTTGTTGAAAGAAAGAATTAGTCTGAGAACCCTTGTAAATTCTAATTATGTATAAAATATCCCACCAGAATGAAATATAACCCAGACTTGGACAAGTTGAGAAGCAACTGATATTTCACTTGGAGTAACACATTTTGTATGCACAGAAAAATAAATTACCAGAAAGGAGTTAGGGTGGGTCTACCTGGATGAGGCTTTCCACGTTTATTGCAATTTCCTCACTAGTATAATCAAAAGCCTACAAGTCAGCCAGAAGAAGCCAGAAGGGGACATGGAGCAATATTACAGCGGGATAATGAAAACTCACAGAAAGCTTGGTGTGGTTTGTGAAATTCTAAAAAATGTCTAAAAAATTCCTCAAAACACACAACCGGGGCTGTTATTATCAGTGTGACTGTTATTCTTACTTTTTGCTACCAATTTAAATACAATGCTGTCAGAACGAAATCATTCCCCCCTCAAAGAACACGAGATGATCAGATTTCTAACCATAGCACAACAGAAAGCCAAGGTTATTGAGGCTAGCACTGAATCAAAACCTAAAACCTCCTAGTATGTGTCTAAGATGGCTAAAAGATGAGGCACATGTAAAGACAGGCAGCCTATCAGTAAACCCGGCCTGTAACCTGCCTCCATCAAAGTCTACAGTAGCACTGGGGCTAAAGTTGTCCCAGTTTGTATTTTTCCCCTTATGTGTGACACCGATCTGATGGCTTCTAATGAGTGTGAAGAGCAAAAAGCTGCATGGTGTCACATTTTATTTCCCCCATTCCTGATCTGCACCACATCAATATGCAGTAAAAAAAATAGATCCCAAGGCCTCTGACCTACATGCAAGTTGTATTCAAACACTGGCCAGAATTCATCAGCGTTGCTATGACGATAGGGAAAGATCTTACTGTACTGTACATCATTCACATGAGACATCTGTCACACTTTCATTGCCCAAAGAAGCTTGGCTTAATTCCCAGAACCTGAGAACCAGAGGTGGAAGTGGTGCACTTAAGAGCCTTGTCTTAACTGCCAGTGAGTCATTTCCAACTAGCACAAAAGTTGTTCAAGCCTTTATTGGACTAACTTGTATAAGTGTTATATGTTAGTAAATATAAAGGCCTGCAGTTGGAAAACGTGTGTAAATCGTGTTACTTTTCAATCCAATTGATCGTTTTTGCTCCTGACAGGAAACTCATGTTTGCGTGAAGACATGAAATAATACAGTGCATAAATACAATATTCACTGTAGAAGACAAATACACACACAAAAGTGCACAGAAGATCTAACATCATCCCCCTTCAGACCCTGTCGCTTCTGGGATGACAAATCAGCCACAAGTTGGCGAGTCACATGACCTCATCTGTGTCAGCGAGGCAGCACTCCTGACAGGCCTTCCACAAACACTGACATTACGGATGTCAAATCGTATTGACCAACAATCCATGCTGGAATTTGGCAGACAGAGAGAGAGAGACTGTGTTTCAGTGACCTCCCTCAATGCAAAATAATCTATTATGGCATTCAGCAATAAGCTGTTCTTGTTTAAAAAGAAAAGACTTAGGACCAACACAAATATCTGAAAGATGTTTGCTGTCATTCCTGCAAAAGCACAACACTTAACTACTCTTCCTCTTTTACCTTTTACTACCACACACTCTAAATCACTTGTAGCTTCTCCTTCTGCTTGGATTTATACATTCACAGAAGTAAATGGGACCATGCAGCATTAACAAGAGATTTTCTGCTCCTGAGGAGATTCTGCAGCAGTTACCATCAGCATTTCAGATGTGCCATAAAACAGACTTCATAGAAATTATGACATCGGAAGATTTTGAACACAAAGTGCTTTTTCACTGCTGAGAGAACCATCCAGAGAGCCATAAAGAGGAACCAAGATGCTTTGACTGGATGACAGTAAAATTGCAATCATTTGGAATTAAAGGCTAAATGAAACATGCTGTGATTTGAATAAATCACTTTCAGTCAGTCACGGAGCGGCTGCTTTTGACTCCAGGAAATAACATCACATTTATTTTTCTTTGATCTTTAGCTCTTGCATGCACAAGCAAATATCGAGTGAACTGTCCGAGAACATTGGACTGTTCTGTGTGAATTATCTTTTAGACTACAACGGAAAACATTTCAGGGATTACAAGAACACAGAATCATAAGCTCATGAAGGAAAGTAACAAAAGTGTAAAAATAAAGAGCATTACCTGATTTCCTGCCTTGTTTAGCACAATAACTTTAATCCAACAAGCCATGGGCATGGCTTTGGTGAAGCACTTATTCTTCCATGTAAGCAGCAAGCTACAAGTGCAAGAAAACAAGAAAAAGAAAGAAAGAGAAGAAAAATAGACAACGAGAGCCAACCGGAGCAGAGCCTTAGAGGAACAAGCAAAAAGGTATTAGGGAAGATGGGCTTGTGTTGGTGAATGTTTGTACCTGAAGCAGCTTGAAGTTGGAGACTACAGTAAACGATTTAAAAGTGAAAAGGCTTCATTGAGAGAAAAGTGGCAGTTTTCATCAACAGCATGCCTGTGGCTTACAATAGGGCGCTGCAACTCCAAGTCAAATGTTTTCTTCCCTCTGTCCTCGTGTCCTCTGACCAGCTCAGTCCCTCACTTATTGATTTCAGAGGACAATTTACCCAGAATGTATAGGATGACAGAAAACCACCAACTGAACTTTCTCCTGCCTCCTGTAAACATGCAGAATAGAGAAAGTGTTGTACACTCTGAGGGAGTGGCACTGGGGGATGTGCAGGTCTGTTATTAAACTTTTTTTATTATGGTTAAAAGTCTCTAATGCAATCATGTCTCACTTATCTCGTTGGTTCAACTACAACAAAATTTGGAAAATGGGATTAGCATAATACAATGCAGATTAGCATAATTGAATAGTGTGCATGTTTTAAGAAATGATGTGTGCAGACTTTCTTTGGCAATATTGGTTTGGCTTTTATTGTAGGGTAAGCTAATAAGACAGTGGGATGACCCCACACTGAAACTGAATTGACATGATCTACGCTGTATAATGCAGTGAAGTTTAGATGGTCTCCTAAAGCTGGAATCACAAAGTGCAGAAACTGTCTATGTTGCTCTATTTTGAAAAACTGTAGACTTTAAGTCTACAAATTTAAGTAACAAAAATTAGGACCAGAAACTGCAAAAAACTGAAACAGCCCACCACCATGCTTGCAGCTCTGTGCATACACACAGTAGTGCTTTGAGTTAAATGTTAACTTCTGCATGCTAAGATGCTCACAATGATCATTTAAAAAAAGCTGATGTTTAGCAGATATTGTTTACCTTCTTAGTTTAGCGTGTAACGATGCTAACATTAGCTGTAGCCTACAGCTGAGGATTATCTTATTTGTTTTGCAGTTTTTGGTATAAAAAGATCTGAACATATTCTGAGTAGAAGATGGTGCTAGAAGAGGGCTTTAAAGGGAAACATTTTTAATTTTATTAGGCTTTCGAGGACCTGAATTGGCTTGAAACGTGATTTCGCCTTCAAGACCTAAAAGTAGTGCTGTTTTCAGTCAGTGTTCATTCAGTGAAAATACAAAGAGCTTTGATTCTCCACTTGTAAGATAGCACTATTTGTATTAACAAATATCAATTGTGCTATTATGTATAACACATGAATTGTGTTGTGGGGGAATTTTCAATTGAACTTGGACCAATTATACCTCCCCAAACAAATTAAACCAAATGCTTGCTTTGGTAAAATTTCAAAAATTGCCTCTGAAATGTCCAGGTGGGAGCTGTGATGTACTAGTGAAAGTAGTGCTTGTAAAAAGTGACTACTAGGTGAGAGGAAATAATAGGATATGAAAAGAAAATAAATGGCTCATTATAGTTCATTATGGGGGTTATGGGAAAACAGTATTGCAAGCCTTTTAAAATCAGAATACAACTGTGTTTACCCCCTTCAGTTGTAAGCTTGCTGCTCTTTTCTAAATTCGATTAACTTTTGTCATATTAAACCTCAACTGTAATGTCATGCACCAAGCTTTGTGCTTTCAGTCGTTGTTATAGCAAACGTCTAATTGGCCATATTCTGAATAGGTTTAAATGGACATATTAAGCACTGTCTTTGACAGAAAGCTATGAAGATAGATGTTAGAAATACTGTGCAGAACATACTCTAATTCCTGAAGGTGTATATTTGCTCTATGTATATGTTCATCTCTTTTTTACTATCCCATCTGCTTACCTGAACTGAACATGTGTTCATTTACATTTCCAATACATCATACCCTCAGACACATAAACACAAGCTCTCCTTCTCCCTCCCTCTTCTCACATTTACACACCCGCCATGAAGGCACCTTGTTATGTGCACAGTGCATGGTCTCATTGCATATACAATACATCATGTGCTTTGCACGAACCAAGACGCCTGTGCCCTACTTCATAAAGTGAAGTCAGGGCAGCTCTTACTTGAGGGCATATGAGTCAGTATAGACTAAGACATGGTATGCTTCACAGGCCCACTCACACTCTGTTAGTCAAAAATCACACCAATGCTGTCTAAGGCTATTTTGGGGCTTTTATATTAATTGAAAGGTACATGCATGTTATAACTGACACCTGACATTGTTCCATATGCTCAGAGATTTTCACAAAGCATTCAAAATGGCAACATATATGCACAACTGCTGATGGGAAAATCTGTACATTTTCTTATTATGCTGTCACTTGGGGAGGATCGTACAGGGTTTGCAAAAGATACAAGCAACAGTAATAAAGCAAGAAAGCTGTGTCCTACTTCACAGGCCGAAGGGTAACATTTACTTGGGGGTATGTGAATCACAATACTTTTGCTACTGGTGTAAAATTGAGTGCTGGCCCACCACCACTTTAGTACCTTATCATAACCATATGGAAATGTTAACGAGTCAGTTTAATAACTTGAATTTAACATTATATACAATAGCATCCTTGCATTGTATCTCTTAAATGACTGATGCTACATTAGCCACCCATGAGTGTAACATATTTTATTACTGAAATATCTCAACACTTATTACGTAAACTGCCATTAAATTTGGTACAGACATCCATGGCGCCTAGTATGAATCCTACTACTGACTTTTATGATCCCACTGGCCACCAGCAGGTCAAGGTTTTCACTTATCTAGTGAAATATTTAGTTTGTTTGGTGAAGACATTCACATTCCCCTCAGGGTGAATTACAATTATGTTGAATTACAATTATGTTGAATTACAATAACATTTGCTCGATGACCAAATGAAACAAGTAACATTTACATTAACCTCAGCTGTACTTTGTGTTATGTACTCTTATGTTAGCATGCGAACACACCTACACTAAGAAACTAAGATGATGAACATGTTAGCATTGTCACTGTGAGCATGCTAATGTTAGTGTTTAGCTCAAAGCACCACAGCCTCACAGAGCTGCTGGCATTGCTGTACACTCTTAGGTTTTTTTTTAGATTGGTCTTCAAATTCATGTTTTTACATGAATTAATTACATATTTGAAATAGTCAAAGAAAAAGCCATAAAACCTGCAGTCATGACACTCTCCTAAAACTCCAACTTTGTGTGAGTCAGCCTACAGACATGAAAGACCTACTTGATCACTGATGCAGATCAGTGGTTAGAGGACCACAGCAGCAACCGTAGCTGTAATGTTATGGAAATGATACAACTTGACATTAAGCTTCAGTATGTGACACTGGTGCGCCTTTCCACTCATTTACCACATCATTAATTTTCACTTAAAGTCTCAAATGGCGTACATAGAACTAGCTGTTAAGAGTAACTTGTGATCCTTGAAATCATGAAATCCATACTTCTAGGTGTAGAAATATTTTATGTGGTGGGGGGAAAAAAAGTGTGGTTTTGGAAGCAGTTCAAAAACAGATGAACACTAGCTACAGGCACAGGCATATGCAAGGTAAAACTCTTACACAACATGCAGAGACACAGCCGATCAAAGCAGACAAAGTTTTTCTTGGATATAATCTAAAATATTAAATTATCAGTAATAAAGTTGATGTTGAACAGTAAGTTCTACTGTCACTGCATGGGCTTCCAGAAGCAACATCATACAATACTGACTCCAATCCTGGAAAGAGTTATTTCAAATAAAAGAAAGTACCAAAAGTTGTCCTCATCTGTTTCCACTTTTCTCTTTTTACCAGAGTTCAGTAAGAACCTTCCAGCAGCCTCGTGTTAACACCGCAGCACATAAGAGCCATTCAGCTTGGATAATCCATATATAATACATGCTTATATGAGCTCAGACAGCCATGCAGTACTTCATAAGGGAATGTCAAGGTAGCTCTTACCCTGGGGCATGTGAATCATCATTAACTAAGACGTTGCACGCAGCGTCCAGGCCCTCCCACTCTGTATGGCTGAGCCCTATGTACATTGCAGGCTGCGTCCAGCACTGAAAAGGCCTTTAATAAATATACAAGGGAGGCAGTGCATCAAGTTGACAGGGAATTGCCTGAGCTGTCCATGAAAAAAAATGAATGATTCATGATTCCCAATTATGTTTTAATTCAGATCGGAGATTAGTGCCTAGTAAGGGGCAGCCAGTGTGGCGGTTGGGTGGACGAACGGTTGGCAGGAGCGGAGATAAGACATCTGTTTCTAACACCAGGCCAGGAGAGAGAGAGAGTGACGGGTGACATTGAGGCCGCCGGCCATGGCACTCAGAAATACAGACACAGCTATGTATGTATGTGTGCACACGTATTTTGATTCACACACACATGCCACCCTCTTGAATTTTATAAATCACTGGCCATTACCAAATAAATTAATTTCATGTAGACCACTGAGAGTGAGGCATTTTTTATGTTGTTAAAATCAGTGAGGAGAAAAAAAAATCAATGGGAAAACCTTTTTATTTCCCCCAATTAGACATACTACAAAATGGGTAGAACATGAATAGCTGTGTGTGTGTGTGTGTGTGTGTGTGTGTGTGTGTGTGAGAGAGAGTGAGAAACAGTGTGAGTGTGAGTGAGTGAAAGGGAGAGACAAGAGAAAGGTAAAAGGCTTTGGATTTTTTTTGGCAATTTGTTTCTTGGCAGTATTCTTTGGATCGCTCAATACAATCTCTCTAAAAGTTTTCATTTATCAATTCCGCCCCCCCCCCTGCCCTCCCCCCAAGGCTTCAGAACAAGAGAGTCGGAGCCACACAAAATCCTTCATTCATTAATGAAAGGCATCCATTACTGTCAAACAGCGACAGAGTTAATGTAAATAAATGAATTCTCCAACCCACTTAACCGTGGTTTATTATGAGCGAGCAAGGCATAATTGTGTTTCTGATCAGTTCAGATAAATTCAGACGCACAATAACCCCACCCCCAATGCCACTTCTCATTTGCATGCCAAGGTCTGCAAAAATGGGGTATACATCACATGGCTTATTACCAAGGCTTCAGCTAATGACACTGGAATATGAGAGGAAATATATTAAGGCGAATGTGGTAATGCTTGGCTTTGTAGGAGAAAGCCTCTTAAGTAAGTGAGCGGATGCTGCTTCTGCTGCTTGTAAGTTAAGAAAATAAATCATATTTTTGTATGTTATGATCATAAGGCACCCATCTGCTTTGGGTGTTTTTAATTTTAGCCAACCTATAACTCTGAGTGAAATGATGTGATTTCAGTTCAGCGTCTGCAACCCCCGACGTGAGGTAAATGGCATTTCAGTAAATGTGGGCTCCAAAGGATAATGTGAGTGGGGTTTTAATAGAAAAGCGTATCTGAGATGCAATTTAAGTCAACTGTATCATTAGCACATACAGTACATATTTAGCATGAGTTGGTCCAGTGGGAATTAAACCCAGAACCTCAGTTTTTATACACTGCCAACTGAAGATCACAATGTTTGACTGTTACTAAGCTGTTACTCATATTCTTTAATTTCCCTCAACTTATAAAAGAGCAGGAGAGTGCTGATTAATAAAAAGCCCTTCAGTCATTAATCTCATCTGTACGCTGATGGCCTCCCTCGCTATGATACTGACCCTATTGACGGCACACAGGTACAAGTAGCAAAGAATGGCTTGATGAGTGCGATCAAATCGAGATAATAAACGTCTTTGAAACTCAACTCGTTCGTTCAACTGGTTCGACGCCGAAGATTGCGTAACACAGCCGACTGAAACGCTGAATTATGGAATTTCTTGTGGGAACAGTGAGTCTCATCTCCCGCACAGAGCTCTAAACACTTGGACGAGCTCTGCCAAGGCACGTAGCAGTTGTATGAATGCAGTGCACTTCACTATCTCCAAGACTGACGGGCTTAACACCATAAATACAGTTTAACTTGTCGGATGTTGCTAACTGTTGCATATGATGTGGCCCCGTAGATGTCACACATACGCATCCTTATGTGCTATCAGTCATGAGTGGTATTGTGTGTGTGTGTGTGTGTGTGTGTGTGTGTGTGAAGACAAAACTGTCTCAGTAATTCATTTTTAGCACAGCAGAAAGGCTCAGGCATGCGCACCATTAGAAAGACATATTGTGACTTTACTTGCACAGGAATGTACCCAGGCCTAGCCGTTAGACGCTGACATTTTTTAGCTGCAAAATGTCGACACACTTAGCTGCCACATGTGAGCCTCAATCAAAGCAAGCACCACAATGTGTGTTATTAGTGTGAATGCATTAAGCATTCACACTATTGTTATCCTGTTCTTTATTAGTGTGAATGCTGAACAGCATTCACACTATTGTTATTCAAATCTTTATTATTATTAGTGTGAATGCTGAACAGCATTCACACTATTGTTATTCAAATCTTTATTATTATTATTATTATTATT
>JAVQJL010010156.1:0-36519 GCA_036024295.1 Nannoperca obscura | reverse complement strand
TTGTTTTTAAACATGGCTGGATTAACACCCCCCCCCCCCCCCCCCCCCCTGAAAACACAACACTCTGTCTGATACCATTTTGGAATGGACTCCCCGGGGAGTGGAAAGGTGTTAAGAGTTTTTAACAGCGTAAAGTTGCTGGCTGTCTCAATCCCTGCTCGTAGCAGAGAGCTGAACACGTCACATCATTATAACACCCCATTTGATCAAAGGATCGTATTCTTGGTACGTCTTTCAAATCAAACAAATAATGCTAACTGCTATTCACAAGCAAGTGGCTGCTGCTGTCTTACAAGCAGTGGTTGAAAGTGACCATTTACATTTACTTACAGTAAGTACAATTTTGAGCTACTTTCACTTTACTTTAGTATTTCCATTTCATGCCAGTTTATACTTTGACTGCACTACCTGTCAGAGGGACAGGGTAGCGTTTACTACACACTTCTTACCTTTCAGATTTTGCAACAAATCATATGATTAGAGTATAAAATACAAGACATTCTAATAGTGCCACTTACATATTAATACATCAATTATAAAGATCCAATAATATAATATTTTAACATTGTATGGCAGAGGTCTATATAGTGAATGGACTTCACTTATATAGAACTCTTCAATTTTAATGGCTCCCAAAGCGCTTTTACACATTGGTCTCATTCACCCATTCACACACTGATGGGGTCTGTGCTGCCATGCAAGGTGCTGGCTTCATGATTTAAGTCTCATGTAACTCTTTTGGGTTTATTATTTCTCATGTCATTCCAAGCATGTGAACATGTAGTGTATGCATTAAAGTAGACAAATCCCATCCTGTATTGTTCCCTAAGGAACAGCACATTTAATTTTGTATTATATGTTATTATGTATTATATGGGATGAGTGGCAACTCTAGTTACACCTACTGTATATGTCAGTGTGTACACAGTGATACACCTGTACACAGTCTGTTTTATCTGTCCTGTTTTTTTATCCTTTTTCTGTATTATCTACACATTTGTTTAGCTGAAGCTAATTTGCAGCCCCTAGCCAGACTCCCTGTACATTACATCTGTTGCATTGCTCATCTGTATGTAAAAATGTTCATCTGTACGCTCCCTGTTTAAAAAATAAATAAATGCTCACCAGCTGTGTCTGTGTCTGCATTGGTGCTGGGCAGCTGGTCTACAGTGGCTTTATCAGAGCATTCTCACTGAACATTGTATGCATTCAGAGGAAACTTCTTAATGATGCATTCAGCCAAGTTATCATGAGACGTGGCCCATAATTAAAAGTTCATTACCACCATAATAACACAAAGTGTGTTACCTGTGATATCAGATGGGAAGCACATTTCCAGGAAACGCCCACCTGTAGTTTCTTTTCCAGTTTGACCTATTAACAGCAACATGTTCTGAGATCCAAGCATTTACTTGGTGAGTACAAAGTCATCATGATGGAGCTCCAAAAAATAACACAAATTGGTTCACTTTTTCATTTCATACACCAGCCATGTGTAGATCTATTCCTGTGTGGTGTGCATGTGGTTGGCTAACTGTGCACAATGTGAGATAGCTTTGTGAATGGGGAAGTGGCATAACAAGTGCATTTAATTATTCATATTTCACATCTATGGCCTACATTTTTCTGCATTCATTTTTACAACATTATCATGTTAATGGTAAGTTGTTATTTTAAGTGCACACATGTACTTTGCCATAGTTTCAATCACACATGCACACAAAAAAATTACAAACACATAAAATTGCTCTATTTTGCAACAAGTTAGACCATAAAAGGGAACTACAGTGTGCATTTGCAAGCATATTAACAAAAACCTCCATGCAAATGTATTTCAAATGAGCTCTGGCACAGTGTTTCAGTAAGCCAGATATTTCATTAGCTCAGGCGACCTACATTCCCCAGTGGTTTGGATTAGCAGGGCCTGAGCTTCTGCTGCCACTCATCTGATCTCGTAGCATCCGAGTCTGATCCGCAGTGTGCCACGGCGGCCATGATTGGTGGTTTACATTGTTCTCTCTGGGAGTGACATGGAGCTCACCATGTGGCACTTCTTAGCCCTCATCACCATGAGCGAGTCTCATGGGCTGAGGGTAGGGGCCTTCTGAAGAGGTCATGAATGGGACAGTGTTATCCACTAGCAAGGAAAATAATTGAAGTGTGGTTCTTCGCATGTAATAAAAGAAAGGGCCTGATGGAACTTGATGCTTGTGCTGTGAGTCAGATTTAAATTTCAAGTGGCCCCATTATGTTGACTTAGGGTTAGGAAATAAGTCAAAGTCAAAATGATACACTTAGCAAAAAACAGACACACAAACTGTTACTCACACATTTTATCCAAAGGGAATTATACGTACAACACCTTTAGTCTTTAAGCTGGCAGGAGCTTGAAAGCTTGATTTTAGAACTTCTAGGATCAAATGTTACTGCTCTTTATACCAGACACTTAGATGAGAAGCTCGCTAAAATGTGAGCTTTAAGTGGATGAGTGGCCTGGCTTTGTGATTAAGATATGGAGTGGAGGCTTTCCATTACAGTTGTGCTACCAGGAGTGTAATCATCCCTTCCTCTATCTACCCTTGCCTACAATCTTTTACATACTTAAGTGGGTGACACATTATGCAACAAAGGTGTTCAACACAAATAAGATATACTGGGTTCCAGTGTCATTTGTGGAATTTTAAAAGGGGCACTCTTAACTTAAGTTTACTTGTCACAAAGAACAAAACTCAGCCAGTGGAAACAGTCTATTTGTGCTTCTGGAGGAGGTATTGCCAAAAACCTTTTTACAGATAATAATATCTCATCTTGAGCTTGGAGAATTTAAATTTATAACAGAAGGATTGTGTAAACTACAGGCTGCCTCTGCTGCTCTGATTTTGACTTGTTTTAATCCATCTCCCAAGAATTGGTGGAAGTGCAATATTACATTTCTGGAGTACCCGTTTAGGAAAAGATGATGACATGTGAGGGAAAACGTATTTACTACACTTATATTAATTAAAGTAAAACCTCCCTGTGACCCATGACCTTTTTAACATAGGTAGCTCTTACTGTATGGCATTATGGGTATTTTTTGTTCACTAGAGGGGAAACGTAAAATACATTTTTATGGGTTATGAAAATGTTAGCACTCATACTCCAATGACACCCTTTCTAAAGCCACTGTACGAAGCAAATATATGGAGTCGCGAAACTGACTAAACTACTAAATGTAGTATCAGTCAAGTCAAAACTATAACTGAATACATCAACAAATATTATTGTTATTGTGCAATAACCTAATAGTACAGTATAATATTGTTATACTTTTCTCATTATTATTACTCTGGACACGCACGAACACCCATCTCATTTTATTAAAATCTCAAAAATAGGAAATGTGTTGCATGGGAAAAATAGGGAATTGATGAATAATTAAATCAATAGCACAAAAGTAAATTTAATCATTTATATGAATTACTAATTCATGCTCTGGATTTAATATCACATTATGTACTTTGCGTCATCCCCTCTTGCACATTCAGTCAGTATGTTTTTGTGACATTTGCAGTATCATCACAGTTTTTACAGCTAAGTAGTCCTGTATTTGTCCTGTTATGGTATTCTGTAAATTACATTTAAGTTAACTGAAAGATAACACAACATTGTAGAATAGCCACATATCACAGTCCAAGATCACAATAAAACTAATAAATCGAAGCGATCCATAGCGAGAGTGTGAAGGGTGCACACAAGACAAGACTAATGGAAGGAAGGTGTTAAGTTAATTGAGAGCACGAATAATTTATTTGTGCACACAAAATCTTTTTTTTTTCCATAACAACTTCTGAGCTCCGTATTAAAAATATAGAGTAAAGATTTATATTTCTTTTTAAACTCCATTTTAATTAATTAACTAACACTGTTTTTTATTATTTTGGGCTTGTACCTTTTACTGTATTTTGTCAGTTTTGGGCCTCCATAGAGAAAAAGCATTATTTTTCAGTGTACAAATAATGCAGCGTGTCTTAAACCATCAGGTGTCGACATTTTGTTAGAGAGAATGTATTTTCCTGTGCTGTGGAGTTATGAAGTAAAAAAGCTTCAAGATGGCAGTCAGTATTCAAACATAATTTCTGGACAGTTATGCAACACCTATAATCGTTATCATCTCAAACTTAAGTCGACCATAAACCTATTTTGAGAGAACAGTGCATCTGGAGTTTGAAAATCTCTTAAGGGAATATTAAAATGTAATAGCAAAGCACCATATTGTTCCTTGACAAGATCAAAGCAGCCTGCCATGATCAAATTTTGATAGACATGATGTTGTGAAATAATGATTTATGACTCATATTTTCTTCTAAATCAAAGGAAAAGATGTTATTATGGGAAAATATGTCTTCAGTTACAAGTCTAGCTCATTTTTAAAATGCGTCGTTAGAAATAATGGACTCTGTGGTAATTTTGTAGGTAAAACAAAAAGTATTATTTTAATGAATATTGTGACAGTGAATTGCTCTCAAGAAAAAAGTGAAAGCTAGGGCTAAAAATTATTCTTTACTTCATTATTCCAAATGTAAACCATAGTTTATCAACATTTATTTATGATTACTTATTTAGGATTTTTAACTAGTGAGAAAATCCCATCCACTCATGTGCTGTTCTGTTATGTTTAACACAATATTGTGACTCTAGGTTTATAACATTCTTTGCATTTTATGTGAAAAATGAGTTGTTGATGTTTTTTGAAGGTTTGCTTCGACTTTCATGCATTAATGGTCCTATAATCAGAATAAAGAAAGAAAAGCTTCATCCTTCAAAATCATTCACTGTCTTGGTTCTTTAAGGATCTACCTACAAAGGGTCAATTAGTGCTTAGAATGTAGTCAAGTTTAGCCTTTTTACCATGTGCCTCACTGCTCTGTGACTGAGGTTGAAGCACCTTAATAAATGTGAAACATGAACATTAATGTTTTTGATAAAATCTTAAATTTTGAGATTTCAAAACATTATGAATGACACTGATACAAATGACAGCTAAGTTTAGTGGTATTTTATAACCTGTTTAAACTTGATAATGTACAATTAGCTACCATGCTAGACAGCTAGTTTGCTGTTAATTAAACAGCTCATGCTACTGTTTGTTTGTTAGAATTAAAGTATTTGGGTACTGAAGTTACTGTGACTGCTGTTACGAAAACAGCAGTCAAATCTTGTATTTATTCTATTTGTTGTGTACAGCACTTTGGTCAACTGTTGTATCTGTATGTTTCTTGATCATTCTTACAGTGAGACTGTCCTTCTGGTGTCCTCGTTAACAGACACCCTTCTATCTGTCTGGTATCTTACGGTTGTTTTCAAGGCAACCTTTGGAATTCATTCTGTTATGGAATTCCTTATCTGACTTGTGACTTGTTTGGGCCTTGAACGGGAGCTTGCTTCCTATAAAGACAGTGTAACCAAGTTCCTCCTCCCCCCCCCACCCCCCTTTACTGTGGCACCCTTTGAGTGCACATTAGTGGGTCCATTCTGCAGAAAACTTAATAAATACTCCGAAGACTTTAGTGACTCAGAGACTCTTTTTATTTCCACCACACTGCTTTGGAGAAAAGAGATGACAACAATTACAGCCAAAATGTGAATATGTTGGAATCTGAGTTACATTTTGTTTAATAGCTAGATAGCTAGATGCAGAGCATTTTTTGTGATTTGATGCTAACTCTGTCATGCTCCCACAGGGTTTGTGTGTGTTTGTAACTGCAGCAGACACTTGGTGATGACAGTGACTACATTCAGAGCTCAGACAATGAGAATGATGACCTGAGCTTGTCCAGGCCAAAAAACAGAAGGAGATTATTTTCATGCTTTGTTAGTTCAAATCTGTCAACAAAAATGTTTGATGTGACTATATGTTTTAATGTCCAAATTTCAAGCGTGTCTCTATGGAGCTATACTTTTAGCATTCTCCCTGATCCATAGCAACAGCTTATGTGTGTTGGGCCAGTCCTTCAGAGTGGCAGCTGTAATTATAATATCATATTATATTATACATCCATGATGTCAAAGCTCAGCCTTCCTCTATGAATCTGAGAGAGTGCAACATTTGTTGCAAGGGAATTCAACAGTTCAGAAAAACAAATTGACCTCGAGGGGGCTAGGTAGTAATAATATCTTATATCAGAACTCCCTTCAGTAATTCATGAATTGATTTTGTGTATTAAACTGGCTACTTTCTGCTCTGCTTTGGCAGACAGAATCTGAATATTTCCAAGCAGGAAATGAGTTCTCAGTATCAAAAGGTTTAATCTAAAATACATCTGGTCAAGAAAACCCTCAGTTAAATTATTATAGGATTCTGATTTGATATTATACAAGTATATTAATACTAAATATACTTTGAACTGCAATATCTCAAAACCACTCAGATGACAGATAAAACCTTATAATTACATGGTCACGACGTGTTGGTAAAATATATTTGTGATTAGGGTTTGTAGGTGGCTTTATCCAGCTGTAGTCAGTTCCCCTTTTCTTGAGCTGAAAATAACCCAGTGTGATATTACATCATTTAAATATGGCCAATAACTAGAATACACTACTAAATACCAAAATTAATCCAGGATGCAATGCACAACATCACCAAAAGCTGTGTTTTACCAGTTATTCAGGGTGCATTAGAGGGGATTTTTCCTGTAAAGATTAACTATGATTGCTGTGTAAAGGGCTAAAATTGTAATGCCTCCTGAGCCTAGTGCAGTCAAATACAGCTGGGAATTTTAAAGCCTTCGGATATAGATGAAAAGCTCATAGTCTCTGTCAGATACAGATAGAAGTTTCTCTGCGTCTTGATTTACAGAATGTGTCCTGTTCTGTTCTCCACCACTGTGATGAATTAAAGCCCAGCGCTGTCAGAGAAGGACAGTCCTGCTTGTAACTTAACGTTTGATGAGTTCTGTCTCCACACGTCAGCCCGTAAAGTGTCTTGAAAACATCAAAGATCAAGCCCCTTAGGATGTGTTTAGAAATATTTTTCATTTAAATACAAATGTCAGGTCATCTAAATGGCGGCAGTTCGTACCTTGCGTCCTCCTGTGTTGAGCCTCAGAGGGGTCAGGTAGGGGTCAAAGATCATGTGACTGGTCTCGATGTCGATGGGCGACTGCCTCTTCCCTATGGCGCACAGGTTCCAGGCTGAGTGTACCAGACCCCAGAAGGATGGGACTGTTGGTGAGTGGGATGAGGGTGAGGCAAAAAAAGAGAGAGAGAAAGTAGCGGTAATTAGTGTGTGATTGCGCTGGTGTTCCACAAGATCAAACCATAAAAACAGAGAGAAAGTTAGCAGACGACCTTCATTATGACGAGACAGGAGAAATGGGGAGTTTAGGGAGATTTGAATTTACATATGGCTTCATTAAAATCTGACTAAAAAAAGAGCTTTCATTAAAGTCTCCAGGTTATTATCTAGCAGTTTAAATATATAAAGTAGAGAAACAGACTTTATTAAAGTCTGGCTAAAAGTTCTCCCACTAGTTTTCATTGCTTATAATCTACAGCAGTAGTTCCAAACCTTTTTGTCTTGCGGCCCTTTTAAATGAAGCAATGTCTACATGTGATCCTTATCAAAGGGTACAACCTCCGTGTGGTCAGGGGTCATGGATTTGTCTCATTTGAATTTCTTGGGACCCCCTGGGGGTTCCACCCTCCAGGTTGAGAACCACTGAGTAACAATATTTATGACACCCATCCTGGCAGGGCGGCCTGAATGCCTTTCTTGTCACCCAACAAACATCAGCTAACAGGATCACTGAGATCTTTAGGTCCTGCAGAGCTGGACCTGGAATGTTATTGGACAATTAGACCAGAATGTCAAGCTGACCTAAAGCCAGTCAGAAGAACAGAACAGAGAAGATAGAGGGTGAACGCAAGTCCACACACACCATGTCCACATACAGATCCTCAGATGACCTTACTAAAGCACTGTAACTTTGACACATGCACACAAAGCATTCTCTCTCTCTCTCTCTCTCTCTCTCTCTCTCTCTCTCTCTCTCTCTCTCTTACACACACACACACACACACAAGAGGGCTTATCACTAGCTAAACTGTCATAATGCTTGTCAGAGACGGGTTTAATGACAACTTGCAGTGTAACACAGCTGTCATTATGATCCAAAAACTCATCAACAGCAGTCAGCATGCTCAGCTGAAGGGAAAACATGTTTAAATGCTTAAGCCTTTATCGGGCAAGTGACTACTTTTGGTAATTTCCACACATGTTAGATATCATGCCCTACAGGGAAATGAAAAATGTTGAAAAATGTTACAAAAGAAATTGAATTGAATTTCAAAGTATTTCAACTTTTAAGTACTTAGGGCACATACATAGGGCACATACTTTGAGTGCCCTATAAAGGGTTAATGGATGTGAACTTATTTAATGTAATTTTTTGAATGCACACAAGGCGCTTTTCCAGCTGCACGCTGTTTTCATATTAATACACTCTGATTCACACCTGGGTGCTGCCTGGAACAACCACAGCCCTCTCCTCTACCTCTGCATTTTTCCACTCTCTCCTCCCACCCCTCCTACTTACGTTATCTCCATCTCTTTCTCTCTTATTCTGTCCAGCCCCATCCCTTCATCCATCCCTATCAGGCAGTATTCGGTGGAGGAGCAAAGTGACAGATGCAGAGGCCCTAACCTGCAGAGTGCAATCCTGACCCCTGTTCAGCACACAGCCACATGTCAACACCCAGCTGTGTGTGTGTGTGTGTGTGTGTGTGTGTGTGTGTGGATGTAAGTAGGTCTGTGTGTAAGAAGCACATGTAAGTGTGTAGACGCATACTATTTGGGGATATGAATGGAGAACAGCTGAATGTGTATATATTCATATTGTGATTGTGTTTGTGATACAGGGAATGTGTCTTGCAGATTGATTGCACTGAGCGAGATGGGTTTAACAGTGTGTTGGTTTAGTATGTCAGATTGTGCAAAGGGAGACCTCTGGAATCGTAGTGCTATGATGTCAATACAAACCAGACTAAGATACTATAGCCCTGCTAACTGCTCAGGGAGGCTCTGCTTAGGCACAGCGATGCTTGGAGCTAAATACTAAATGTCAGCATGGTCAAACATTTAACATATTAACCATCATAGTTTTGTGTAATAGCATGTTAAGTAAACACAAAGTACAGCAAAGGCTGATGTCATTTTGTCAGGTTTTTGGTCCTAAACCAAAGTATTGGACAAAATAAAATGTTGACCTAAAAGGTTCAGATACACTTTAAGCCTAACAGAGCTGGGTTTTATGGAAGGGTGGCCAGAAAAAGGAATTGCTTAAAGAAAGAAAATAAGAAGGCAAGTTTGGAGTTTATCAAAAGGCATTTGGGAGACTCCCCAAACACAAGAAGGTACACTGGTCAGAAGAGACTAAACCTTTTGGACATCAAGGAAAAAGTCAACACCTGTCATCACCCTGAGAACACCATCCCCATGGTGAAGCATGGTGGTGGCAGCATCATGCTGTGGGGATGTTTTCCATCAGCAGGGACTGGGAGACTGGTCAGAATTGAATAAATGGCAGAAATGTAATGATGGAAAACCTATTTCAGTCTTCCAGAGATTTGAGAATGGGACGGAGGTTCACCTTTCAGCATGACAGTGACCTTAAGCATACTGCTAAAGCAACACTTGAGTGGTTCAAGGGGAAAAATCAGAATGTTTTGGCTTGGCCTAGTCAAAGCCCAGACCTCTGTGGTAAGACTTAAAGATGGCTGTACACCAGAGGTGAGCAGTTTTGTCTTGAGGAATGGGGGGGGGCCAGTGGCTACATATGCCACGCTCATAACCCAAGAGACTTGCAGCTGTAATTGCTGCAAAAGGTGGGTCTACAAAGTATTGGGGGGAGTAGTTATGCATGCATACTTATTTCTTGTTTGTTTTACAATTAAAAATATGTTGCATCTTCAAAGTCGTGGGCATGCTGTGTAAATTGAATTATACACCCCCCCCTCCGCCCAACATTCATTTTAGTTTCAGGGACTAAGGCAACAAAATAGAAAAAAAGTACCAGGGGGTGAATACTTTCACAAGACACTGTATTTCATTCTGAACCTAAGTGGTGGACTGACTGACTGACCGACCGACATTGAAATCCATATTACCATACCGCTAGCATGGCTAAAAAAGGGTCGCATTGATTACCTGCAAGTATTACAGCTATTTGGTTTTGGACTATTAATGATAAGAAGACGTAGAGACTGTTACCAGAGTCCACAGACCATCGTTGCTTTCTCCCTCCTTTCTTTCCAACCTTTAGAACATGACACGCCCACTGATGTCAGCACAGTTCCACTTCCGGTCAAAGAAGCTATTAATTGGTTCCAGCTGGGAGCAACTTTTCTAGAATCTAGGACCACTGTTTAAGAATGATGACTAAATATGTCACCATGTTTCTGGTGCATTGCATTGTTGTGTATTGAAATCTTTAGTGTGCATGCAATGTGTCTGGGTCTAGTGTGTGTATGTTTGGACTGTATCCTGCATGTCTGTCCCAAAGCTGATGGTTAATGAACATCAGTAGACAACAACATCTGCACAGAATTACAGAAAGATCCACAGCTGCCAAACACAGACAGAGGAGGCAGCAAGAGACAGAAGTGCTTCTAAACATTGATAATATTTAACCTAAGCAGCGCTAAGTAGTAAAGAGAAGAGTGAGGGACACAGAGATGAAGAGAGAGACACGGAGAGAGGAAGGAGGCAGAGGGATGGAGATAGAGGGAGGAAGCCCTGAGGACCCACCGTCCTTTTTAATATTAATAAATCTGACTGGGTTCACATGGTGGGGAAAAGAGAGAGAGAGAAAGACAGAGAACAGAGGGAGATAAAGAGTGAGGGAGGACAGCCTGAGGATTTGCTTCTTAAAGGAAAACAGAGTTTTCGGGACATACTTAATTCTGCATTCTAGCATTCACAGCTGCATGGAGTGATAGAAGCTTAATGAAAAGTAATGTTAAAGTACGGTGATGTACTACATTTGTCTAGTGTCAACCAATCTCATTAAAAAAGACCAACACCAACAATTAATTCATCAACTAACAAATATTGTGTGTGTGTGTGTGTGTGTGTGTGTGTATCAATGAGTCACACTGTGACATGTTATTTAATTACTATGAACACACACACTGTAGTCATTTCCCTAAATATTCCTGCTGTTTTTTTTCCTCTTCTTAGTTTGCTAAAACCTACAGTGCCCGGATGTTGTAAGATAAAAAAAAAGTACTATATATTTGTGAGGTGAAGATTCACATCTTCACTAGGAACCAGTGGGCTTGGGGCTCAGAGCCACAGACAATAGGGGAGTCAGAGAGTGTTTAGAAGTGGACTAACACGCTGTATTTTTTAAATAGTATATGTAGACAATAGAAAGAAGACTACCTAGGAGTCTACCGTAATTTCTGGACTATAAGCCACTACTTTTTTCACGCCATCATGCCGCCAATGCATTTAAGCTTGTCACACCAGACCAATTAAATTACCGAACAGGTCACAGTGGACCAATGAAACCGTTCGAATCACCGTAAATCAAACGCACTCACACTAAATTCTTCAGATCAGTCATTTTGCGCAACAATTCAGAGGGTGTGGCTTATATACAGGTGCGCTCAATAGTCTGGAAAGTACGGTAATTTCAATGATATGTTTATTACTGAGGTTATATTTTAAAAGGTGGTGTTGTACTAGACTGCATTATACTGGGAGGTGTTTCAGATTATTTGTCTTACCCATTGACACACACGAGGGGGTAGAGCATTAGTAACACCTCTGCATATAAGGCAGTCCAGTGCAACACCATCACTAACTCAATGCTGACCTCAATGCTGAAAGAATAATTCACAACAAAAATGTCCTCTCAGCTCCCAGAGAGCAGCTTTCTTTTCATTCTCACCTTTAAGTGGGACTTTTCTCCAAAGACATAGAGGGCAGCTTGCTGTTTCAGGAGCTGAGCCTGCAGACTGTTGCTACCTGCAGGGGGCGCCAGATCCTTCCCTGCTAGTCTGGCGCCCACGTCTACTGCTGGGTGATGGCTGAGTCTGCTGCTGGAGCGCAGACTAGCCCACATGCCTGCCAACACACAGATGCAAACAAAAGTCACACACACGCGGGAGCTGGCCTGTTCGAACCACTGATATACACATGCTGTCAAACAAACTAAGACTGAATGATGAACAACACATGACATGCAGACTAGGTTCACATGCACAGCAGTGCACCAGGGATTATATGAAGACCTTCATTCTTTCAGTCCACCAACAAAACAATCTGCGAATCGGATGTGTGGAGATATTACAAGCAGAAGTTGTTGGAATTTCTTAGCAAGTCAACAAGTCTAGAAGCCATTTCCCTGAAACCAGCATGAATCACTATCAGGAAGGATGTGATTTTTCACAGGAATCTCTAATGTCAGCTTCTGCAACCAGGGCAGTTATAGACGATCCTTTAACCGAATTGACTCACGTTAAATTCAGACAGATATCTAAAATTAACTACGGGGTCATAAATGGAGTTTTTACGGAAAGCTTTAAAAGCTGCAGTTGTTTTTGCAGATACGATCAATAACACAACTGTTCACACCTGACGCTAACACTTGATTGCAAGATTGACACGACGGCTGTTTAAATCTGACATGACTCAGATGAACAGGCAATCAAAAGACAAGTCATCACACACAAACACAATGTCACAGCATTTATATAATTTTCTTTTGTATCAACTGAATCCTTTGAATCACAGTTACAGAATACTCAAGCTGTGTTTGTTATACTACAGAATCAGAGGGGCCTCATTTTGTGTGATTTATGACTTGTCTGCCATGACAAACAGCTTCCTTTCCTCCTGAGCGTGGACCCGGCTCTCAACTGACCACAGCCAGCCCTGCTGAGCCAACACATTAACAATAGAAAAGGCCACATTAGAGCAGCCACTTTGGTTTAGGAAAAACCACAGTTCCCAGAAGAGCACTCACAAAGTCAGCAGTGATTAGTACTATGCCTCACAAGCTCTTTGGAAGGGGTTTGCAGCACGGAGCAGTGTAGTACGTGACCCGGTTAGTGAGCAGGTTAGAGAAAGGGAAAAGGATGAGGCTCGGGGGATGCATTAGAAAGATAAGGAGCGCTTTAAGAGGACTAGCAGGGGAAAGAGACAGTTTGACCATACCTTGATGGTGGATTCTCTCCTTACTGGCAGGTTTTTGGTTTGAGTGGGTGAAAAGTTTATCTCTGTACTCAAGCACTGGGTGGTTGTTTGTGCAGGAGGTGGAGAGAGAAGATGAGGGGCATGGAGAGGGGCATGACAAAAATAAATCATGTCAACATCATATGGACACCACCTACCCCACTACCCATACCACAGAAACAGTCGTGCAAATGCCGAGTTACAGCTGAGGGTCAAAGATCAGACTGGTCCACAAAAAGGGACAGAATGAAAAATGACTTCATTTTGAAATGATTAAGAGATGGATTTTCACAGCATGCATGAATATGTTTGTCCATGGTTATGATTGATGGTTATGGTTATGGTTATGTGCCAGTTTATCTGGCACAGATGTGTCTGTATTTAACAGGTGCACCAGACAGTTTGTTTTCTCCTTGGGTGGAGACATGTTAACAGAGGTTGACTTTGTACTTCACTGGATTTACTAAAGTTACCACATTTGTCAGAGGTCAGTTCTGTGTGGAAAACTCTCTGCATGTTAGAAGCAGGCATAAAAATATCAAAAATGGGATTTTAACAAGCCACAAGTAGGATTGTGGTAAGGAAACTCAAATATGAATTCAGCTTTGTTTTTACAGAAATCTCAGTGACAGCAAACAAAGAGTGAGCACAACCCCGAACTAACTATCTAGAGAGCTTCACTAGAGGTTTAACTGAAGAAAAAAAAAATCAGTAAACTAATAAGAATAGATGGCTGAATGACTAAAAAGCAATTCTTAGAAATAATTAACAATTATTATAAATGAATACAATATCTATTATTCCATTATTTTCTATAGATTATTATAAACAAGTGAACGCGTAGTTGTGCTTTGTGTAAACCTGAATTTGAACTTGATGTTATTAAACTGTAAAATCACTGTAAGCTAGTAAATGTATGACCTCAGTAATCTATCAGTCACATCTACGCCACCTCCGCCTGCTGCACTCTGTTTCTGGCAAGACTCTTAGCCACTTATTATGTCACTACAACTCATTAGCATCAGTAATAATCCCACACTTTAAATCGAGTAGATATTACTGCAGTTGTTTAACAGAAACACCAAAACCCATAAAAGCAGAAGTGACGTGTCATCCTTTCAAGTGTGCAATAAAAAAAAAGCAGAGTCAGTTCAAGAAATCTTTTCACCCTTCACCTTCATCTGCAAAAGTGACTGACATCTCAGACATGAGATCTGACACCAAACACAAGATCTGGCTGAGACAAAACACTCAGTGCTGATGGTTTCCTCTGAGTTCACATTCCACTTTACACAGTCAAGATGACGTGTCAGCTTAACTGTACATGAAGTTCTCAACTGTGAGATTACATTTACAGTAATGCTGATGGTAGGAACACTACATGTAATAATAACAAAAGGTGAGTTTTGTACGTTCTGTTATAAGATATAAATCCTTCAACTGCACAGATTTAACAAAGTGTACACTGTACACATATATATCTATAAGCTACACAGACAAACACTCCAAATAACAACCTGAAGTGTTCACTTTGGGTACTAATGCTAAAATTATGTTTAGGATCTGTTTACGTTTTTGATTTATGAAAGAATTACTTATTAGTCATTTGTCCCATGGTTGTATGTAGTTGTATTTAGAGTTAACTTTTCTTACTCTCCAATACTTTTACAATTATTGTACTGTATTGATTTGAATATTTTCACAAATGTGGGCTTTATGTCTGCTCACACTCACAGTCACATTACATTCATAGTATTATAACTACTAAAATTGAAGCCTGAAGTTTGCATCTTCAGCTTTCAACTTATTGTAGAGAAAGTTATTCTTGGTTATTATTCTTCTTCATCATATATATGAACAAAATCAATATTAACATTTGCAATTTTCTTTGAACATTGAGTATTATTGGCCTAAAGGCTACAGCTCATAGTCTCACAAATGCATGCAACTTTCTAAATTCACAGTAATACCAAACAATAATGTCTGAATAATGTAATTTAGTTGCACACATCTGGCTTTGTTGTCATCTGTTGTGTGATTTTAGCGCTTCACCAGGTTGTGATGACCTTCACTCATATTTCTAAAATGTGAGGGAATGTGTTTCATAACAGGAAAAAAACAGGACCCATGTGGACAAAAGAGATAGGGGCAGACAATTTCGAACACCTGGATCTTATATGTGAGCAACATGTAACCCTTCCTTCAAGTGATTAGATGACGCTAACACACTCGTATCTATAATCGTGTAGATGACAGTGGTGGTGTTTCATGACGTGTTTAGTAGGAAAACAAGAGTACAACACTCACCTCCTCTGGTAAAGCTGGTTGAGAATGGGATGTCTAAATGGACAGGAGTCATCTTTGGTATCCTGGATGTCCTCCTGTCACTGCCTGAAGACAAAACATTAACACAAAATGCAGGACGTTACAACAAGTGTCAGATCAGGATGCAGGTTCAGGAAGGTTTAAGCAGCACCAAATCACAAACAAGACAAGATGAAAAAGGGGATGTCTCCCTTCCTCCACAAGCAAAAACAAAACTCATTGCAATGATTAGTTATGCCTTTTGGCTCAGTTTGAACTCATTGAAATGCTGAAAGAATGAAGCTAAATCCAATTTTCCCAATAAGAGCCCATAATCTGATCTGAGAGCTTCAAACACAAGTTACATGATAGTTAAATGAGTAACAGAAACACAGAGAATTCCGCTTGTATTTGTGTGTGTTGGTGTGTATATGTGAGCATCGTGGACACAGCTTCAGTCCAGTACTTGTGTATGTTGTCCAGTACGTTCAGGATACAGGCAGGAGGGGGTTGAAGTCAGAGAAGATGAATGAGCTGGTCAGTGACCCTAGGTTGTCCTGCGATTCTTGCATAAGCTTTTTTATTGTATACATTTCCTTCCAAATGTTACCAAATATCAGATACAGTATTTCTCCCACACAGTCTCTCTCTGTGTGTGAACAATAACTGCTGATCAGAGCAAACACAAAAAGGGAAGGAGTGATTGCCTGATGGCAGAGAAAAATGGCAGAGCAAATCTGCAGTTTTTCTATTTTTCAGAAGAAATGAACTCTGCTTGGCCTCTTGTCCCTTGCAAACATTTTTTTTCCCACGGCAGAGTCAAGGCCATCACATAGGCAGCTAGGTGACGTAGCTTTGGTTTGAGGGAACTCATGTCCAGAGCGTTGCCTCACAGGCACTGCTTACTGACTCCCTGCAGACTGCTCCAATCCACAAGTTACGTCGAAGTTCTAGCAAATAGCAAGTAATGCTGTATTCATTTCATATGGAAGTTCTTGTATTCACTCATTTTTTTTACATAAAAATAAATACAGTTTACTGGATATTTACATGTTGTAAACATATATAAAGTAACTTTCATATGATGTGAACGCACCATAAGGTCATTGTGTGGGGTCAGCCAATCCTGGTGAAGTGGGTGAGGTATTCTATTGTGTGCAGCCTGAGAGGCTCACCTCTGGGCAACTAACTCTTCTGCCCTGTTTGGTTGTAACAGACCTTTCTCAATCCAACACCTTTTCAAGTACAGGAATAATTGCTAACATTGATGGCTGCATTCCATTTAGCTGTTCCAGCTTCAGGCAGAGCCCTGCTACATGCAGCCTCAATGGTGTGGCTTTGAGGGAAACCTAAATGGACAGGAGCCATCGTCAATGATAAACTTGTGCTTTTCCTTCTTTGAGAAGTCAAATTGTCTTGTTGCTAATATTATTTTTAAAGACATAAAATTTACATTGAAGGGTCAATAATTTAGAAATGATTCCAGATGCAGATCAAAGTCGTGAAGCAGCAGAGAGAGCTGTGGTGTTTAGCATCACCAAATACATAAAAATGGGATCTGGACAGAATGATTAATGTTGCAGTGTACCTGGTGAGAGGCCTACGAGGGAGCGGTTGGAGAGGGTGTTGTTTCCGTTCATTTTGAAGTAGATGGGGATGGAGTTGAGGATGGCTTGCAGGTACTTCTCTTGTTCAAGACTACTGGAGGAGTCTGAGGACGAGGCAGGAGCTAAAGGCGGAACACAACACTTAATTCAGACAGACAATAATGACTACTGAATAATGTATGTTTGAGGTAAACTTCACAAACAAACAAAAAAGCTAATTCACGCTCTTCTTCCTGGTGGTCAGTTAGTAAAGTATACTAAGTAACACGTTAAAAGACAGAACAGCTGTGTCTACAAAACAGAACCTCCGAGCTCCTGTGAATGCACACCTGTCGAGGAGGGGTTCTGCGACTTGAACAATCCCACCACACTTTTGCCGTGAAAGCCTCCAGAGCGGAGCAGCACGGCTTTAGTGCGAGGATGTTTCCAACACACCACGGGCAGACGGTTGTGTCTGTAGCAGCGGGCCACTTTGTGTAAACTGCTGTCCTGTACTGCCTGAGGAACCACCAACAGCCCCGGGTAACTGACGGAGCGAGAGAGAGAGAGAGACAGAAAGAAAGAAATCTCAAACACACAAGAATAAAGAAAAATAATGTCTGAGAGAGATGTAGCTGAATAAATGGTCCCTTACTGAATTTGCAGCCTAGGTCTGAGTGGGATTGTGTCTGTATTAGTCAGAGCATGTGTGTTTTTATAGAACAGACTGAATATGAATCTAGTGTCTCAATTAATAAGTGAAACATCTGTCTGCTAGATAAAGGACTCCCCCCCACTGGCCTTTTAAAATACTGAGGCTTACAAAGTTTCCAGCTGGGCTACAAATCCTGGAAAGTAATATGCTCAGCGCCGCTGTGCTGTGATTAGTGGCATCAGCAGGCATCAGCGGGTTTGTTAAAGCAAGTGTAGAACAATTTAACTTCAGCAGGGATCCAGCCTTTGAGGTGTGTACCTGCGGCAGAGGGAGTAGAGTCTGTTCACTGCTGTGATCCTAAACTGATCGCCTGACTTGGAGCGAGACGAGCTGGCGGTGATGGTGCCCAGGCCCAGGCGCTGGTAGTCCCGGAAACAGGACTGCTCCACCAGCTGCTCCATGGTGGACTTCTCTGAAGCTCGCAAAGTGCTACAGGGCGGCGGCTCGCCATCGTCTGAAACTGAAACACACACATTCAAAGATGAATTACATTTTTACATTTTCTTCAGTCATTGCACGCCATGACGTGTAATTTCTCTCACTTGAAATGTCATCATCTTCATGCCAGGTCATTCTGCTGCCGTTCTTCCTCAGTGTGGTCTGGCTACCACGGCCCATGGTGATCTTTCCAGCCCTCTTTGCTCCCTTGACAATAGTTTTGGACAGTGTTCTGCGAGGGCAGACAGCAATATAATTTACTGTGTGCAGTTTCAGTATGAAAATGGGAGGATTTTTCAACATCTCCAGAGGAAAAACACACTGCTGAGGCATGAACTAATATTTCACATGACAATCTGACTGGAATCACAATTCAGCGATGCTGATGTATTTACAATAACCAGTCAGTCCAGAGCTTGTTGCTGTATTGCTGCACCACAAACCTGAAGCCAGTGTTCCTCTCTTTCTGCTTTGGAAGGATTAGCTGAGGCGCCGTTTGTCCTGCTGCAAAAGCAAATGAGCTGAAGATGGACTGTGGGTAGCGGATCCTCTGGAGGTGTTTTCTGAAGATCTCCACCATCTCTGAGCTCACCTCCTCATCAAAAGCCACCTTTATCAACTGTCAGAGATAATAGGGACTATTTAATAACACAAGCAAAGTTTCATATCTACCCTTGATTCTAATTCCTAAAGCAACAGGTGTAAAAGCCATCTTTAAATGCAGGGATCATTACATGGGGTCAGAGTTGTCTGTTTAACTCTGCTAAGACGTCTCTCTGTTTTATCCCCAAATATTGGTAAAACAGCCCATGTACGGTTTCCACACAACACACACATTCCAGTGAGTGTGGAAGCACAACAAAACTAAAGAGATGGCCAAGCGACCTACACTCCAAGAACATGGCCACTTTTATCCTCCGGGTTACTAAAAGGACGGGAATGAACCATAAGACCTTTTACAGCAATACATCTAAAGACTGAAAACTGTCACACTGATTATTCATTGTAATTGCATGTGTTACTTCTTCTATATTAGTTTGTGCAGTTTGGCAGCCCAGTGAATTAATAATAAGTATTCAGTTAATATAATGTGAATTTAATATTTGAGAAACAGAACCACAGATGATACTACGGCTACATCATCACTGCAATGAGATGCTCAAACTCTGAGTTGTCTAAAATCCCATCCGTTTAACATCTTTGGTGACTTGCGTCCATACTGCGCAACAGTGTGTTTCGGTGATGACCTGAAACGATGCAGAGCGGAGCTGCAGGCCTTCCTGCATGTTCTGCTGCAGCTGGTTCTGGATGCTGATCTTCTTCTCTTTGGTCAGCGTGGACACCGGGAAAGCTCTGATCACGGCCTGCTCCCCCACTGGACACATACAGGGACAAAAATCAACATCATTGATCATTACTGAGATGACTGGCGCAGCACACTGGACCACCTGCTAATAACTTATTTTTTATTATTATTAAAATGCACATTTCTTTGGCATTTTAAACACTTTGTTAAATAATTAAGTCCACGTCCAAGAAAAAAGTTTTTTATGTTAAATGAAAATAAAGAATTTACTGATAAAAGGCATATTTATTATATCAAACAAATATAAAAAGGGTATTTTTCATTTCATTGATTCATAGAGTTGCTGTGGTTCAGTATTTACCCAGTGGATCATGGGGGATGCCTTTGAAAATGATGCGATATGTGGTGAGAAACAGGGCTCCCTCTGCTGGCAGGATGTGTGGGCCCCCCAGGAGGCCCCCAGTGGCCTCCTCCCTGCCGTCAGGATCCAAAAGAACCCGCAACCCCTCTGACACAAACTCCTCTCCAGGAAGCAGCGCTGGGCGCAGAATCTTAGGCTGATGGGAAAAAGAACATAACACGTTTTACCAAAGGACGCACAAACTGTACCCGTCTGTCTGATCTTCAATTTAGAACTTTTTTATTGGCAGTAAGGTGCTCAAAATGAGGGACTCAAAACATTTGCGTCAATGAATCAGATTTTTAAAAAGCCAAGACATCAATTCATCATCATTATGTCGAATCACAGCACCATATGACCATGTCATCATGAAAAAAACACACATCTTGCAAGCACACTAAGCATTTGATAGCTTCCAAAAAACAAACTTGCCAACAAAAAGAAATGTGTACTCTCTGTAGAGCCCAATTTACCATTTCAGCCCTCCAAGCAAAACCCATGGTCTGCTTTTTAAGTAAAAATTGTTCTGTTTATCCAATTTATTGAACAGAGTTATCATTGGTTTTCACTTTTTGGTTTTTCTAGTGGGGCAGAAATTAAAGCGCAACTCAAACGCCTCAAACTCACACGTGTGAAAGAAACAATAACAGACAACTAATAGTGCATTGAAGGTTACATTTTTAATGCTGTGTATATACGTGCTAACTTTTTTCTACTTACTCAGTTTAATCATTTTAAGATGAAAACTGTGTATAACTAAAGGTAGTACAACAAGTGTAATAGCAGCCCTTCACAGTCACATTGAGATGTTGAGTTTCAAACAGCAAATATAAATCTGTAAATGCAGCATCTCTTTTGGTACTTTTCATATTCTGTCTGGGTTTGGAATCAGTTTTAAAGAAGTTAGCGGCACTTCTAATAAAGGAAAAATAAAAAAACGTAGTGTCTCTCATATAATATGTACTACTAAGATGTTGACCGCATTTCTGTGATTTCTTAACAGAAGTGTGAAAAACAAACTACTGTATGAACTGTAACTAACAGTCACGTCTGCACCCTGTGTTTCTTCAGCTCCTTCTGGCCTCCAAAGCCAGTAAAGAAACGCTCAGTTGTTCCATTGTCACAAAATTTGAACGAGGAGGAACATTAGATCATTCACAGCATTTCCCATTAAGGCCACATCCAACCTGGGGAAGTTGAGGTCTGGCCAGGAGATAATCGGAACTTTTTGAATCTGTCCTAGAATTGACAGCAAGACCGAGAGGCGAGTCCCTCGGCACCTCATTACTGCTCCAAGCTCGGCTTCTTATTAGAGCTGCACCTTAAATGCCTTCATTGTGTTTCTTTTTCGTGGTATTGCTACTACTGTTCCGACGTGAATGCAGAGTCAGTGTAGTTTACACACTTTTTAGTATTCTTTTGGCATGCTGCTTGCTGTCCAGCATTTTAGCTCTATCCAACACAAACGTGTGAGAAGTTAGCCACAAAGTGCAGCAGACAATCTTCCCTAGACTCACCGTGGTCTCCTGGCTGCTCTCAACACAGTACTGGCATGGTGTTTGTCTGTGTGTATGAGCGCGTGCGAGAGGAATTACCAAGAGCTTACAGACATACTGCACAGCAAGGTCCAAAAAACAAACTGGTAAAATCTAAAAGTGTGATGATGAACCTGAAAACATTGCATAAGCTAGACACCCTGCATACTAGCACCAAACCAGACTAAACTATGAGTGAGGACGAGTAAAAATCTTCATTAAGACAACAACATTTATATTATAATAATAGTATAATGCAATGTTTCCAACTTCTGTGCTATAATATAATGTTGAAAAAAAGTCTAAGTCTGCCATATAATTGTATATATATCTACTGTACATAAAAGTCCCAGCAGCCAGGTGTAGAGCAACACTCACCTTCTGAATGGGAGGTAACCTCCTGCTCTCTCTGTGAACTGCCTCTAGAGCCTCCATCTGCATAGCTACGATGCCTGTGGGTCACAAGTTGACAACACACACACACACACACAAGTGAACAAACAGAGCTAGAGCAGAGAAACACATGTGCGTCCACAATATCTTTTTCAGATTTTAAGGTCATTTAACATGTCAGGAGTTAATCAGCTCAGAGGCCTCCACTGCTCTTGGCCTGAGCTGAGAATATACACTTCCAAGGGTTTGCTCTGTATAAAGCTGAGGGAATTAGGATAGCAGCAGAGTGTGAATGAACACTGTGAGCGCTCTACCTGGGATCATGCTGTGCAGGCTCTTGATGTGATCCTGGGTTACTCCGCTCTCTGTGCACACCTTGTCGATGAAGCGGGCAACAAACCTGACCACAGAGTTGGCCACGTCGCTGTTCTCTGAGTCCTCAAACCCGCTTTCGGTGTCAAAGCTCTCTGCAACGCTACCGGCAATGCTGTGTTAAACACATGATGACACAGTGGAAATGAGAATGGTCAAGACACCATGTCCAGGAGGAGATCTGATCTGAGAGCTGTGTGTGGACAAAAATGGATATGAGGATGCACCGTGACAAGAAGCAGTGAAAGCGAGAGTGATTTGCAGCCTGGCATGAGCTAAGGGTTGATGCCTGCATCAATTGCTCTGACTCTATTAGCCAAGAAGAATGTTTCACATGAGACAGTGATGCAACCGTCCCTCCGAATTCTCAAACATAGAGTGATGAGATCCAAATGTACTGCCTGAGAAACAAACAAGTCTGGGGCAAAAATCAAAGAAAAAAACTAAAGAAAATTTCCACACAAACACATTCTTGGCAGAGGAATTTCTGTCTTCTGTCATTTGCAAAAGAAACAAAACACAGAATCAAGTAGTAACGTTGTGTTCTTGGAGCTATTTGGGTATTAAATGTAAAATTTTGAACAAAACATTTCATAATGTTGAATAACAAAAATGTAAATATTAACATTGGCTTCTTCTGACTGACAAGTTTTTTTGGCTGCATGGCTTTCAATTTGAAGAAAAGACATACATGGGGATTTATTTTACTCTACGCTTACTGCAGAGCAAGGGAAATCACTTCCACTGCTATTTTGTTTGGTTTGGGTGAGTACAGGGTAGCACCATTAAAGACACCCAGAGGGTTTAAACTTCCCAACAGAAGTAAATGAGGCTCACTCTGTTTTGAGCAGTAGTGGTGGAAGCCCACAGGATGGATGTGGGCCGGAAACAGGAGAGGTACTGCGTTCCATTTGGCTCAATAGTAAGGTATCATGTAGACTGTGAGTTACAACACATCCACCCACATACTTATCATCACCTTATTAAGAGAGGTACACATACTCCCAAATCATGAAACCTTAAGGTTTCCTCCAGATAAGACTGATCGTTCTACCTTACAAATACTGAACAAGCCAAAAGTATGTTCCAGTCTAGTTTATGTTTGATCTCTGTGGATAGTAAAGACACGTGAAAGGCGTTAAACAACAGTTTATTACGTCCCTTCTCTACTCAAATAACAAACTACATTAGGTTGTTGCTCTCCTGACCTGTTTGTGACGATGCTGTTGCTGCCGCTCTCCCAGTCTGTGACAGGGGTGTTGCGCAGCAGCAGCTTGTTCTTGCTGGTGTCCAAAGGAACTAGCAGGTAGACCATGAGGCTGGCGTAGTGGATGGCCTGGCTGAACACAGTGCTCTCCTCGTTCTTCACCAGCTCCAGCTGCTTCTCCTTGCTCAGGCCGGGCCATGAACGCAGCTGCTCTGCCGCCAGGTCCATGGCAGTGTGCTCCTCATCTCGGCTCACCGCATCCTGGAGAGGACAGAGCAAACGCAGTTAGAGTTTGACAGAAGGATTTTTAGGCTTGACCCCTTAAAATGCAATTTTGTGAGGTTATATTGCTAGTGTTGGCCTTTGAATTTTTTTTTTTTGTATTTGTATATTTTCAAGACTTTTATATTTTACAAATAAAAAAGAATGTAAACAGACACAAAAACAAATATCCATCCGTCCATTTTTTGGGGCGTATCTGGGGCCGGGTTGCAGTGGCAGCAGGTAGTCTACACGTCCCTCTCCCCAGCAACGTTTTCCAGCTCCTTCTGGGGGATCCCAAGGTGTTCCCAAGCCATTAGGAGATATAATAAAAAGATATAATCTCTCCAGAGTATTTTGGGTCTACCCCAGAGTCTCACAGGCATCCTGATCAGATGCCCGGATCACCTCCCTTGGCTTCTTTCAGACAGAAGGAGAAGTGGCTATAGTCGGAGCTCCCTATCCCCATCTAAGGGTGAGCCCAGCCCATGAGAGGAAACTCATTTTGGCTGCTTGTATCCACTCATTCTCATTCTTTCGTGACCATTTGTGAGGTTGGAAACGTAGATCGACAGGTGAATTGAATGCTTTGTCGCTCCATTTTACCCTCACTCGTGAACAAGACCCTTCACTTGGGACAGTAACTCAGTCCCAAGCCGGAGAGAGCAATCCCCTGTTTTCTGGCAGAGAACCAGGGCCTCAGACTTGCAGGTGCTGACTCTCGTTCTGACCGATTCACACTCGACTGCAAACCGCCTCAGTGTGCGATGAAGGTCACGGTCTGATGAAGCCAACAGAACCACAACCTCTACATTAATTCTGAGGTCCCCAAACCGGACTCTCCTCACCACGGCTGTGCATTGAGATCATTTTCACAAAGATCAAAAACAGAATCTGTGACAAGGGACAATCCCGGCAGAGCCCAACAGACACTGATTATGTGTTTGACTTCCTGCAAAGAATACGGACGCAGCTCTCATGGTTATATAAGGACCGATTGCCCCGGTACCCTATACTCCAGTAGTACTCCCTCCGTAAGCCATCTCCAAGTCCACACACACACACAGCAAACTCTCCTTGACCCCTCTAGTAACCCTGAAAGGGTGAAGATCTGGTCCACTGTTTCATGACAAGGACGGAATCCGCATTGCTCCTCCTGAATCTGAGGTTTGACAATCAGCCGGAGCGTATGTTCCAGTACCCTGGCATACGTTTTCCCAGGGACGCTGGGTAAATATTTACAGAGAAAATATACAAAACTTATTCCATATATTATCTTGTTATCCCCCCCAAAATGATCTCAAGAGCCACTGGAGGATCCCAATTTCTAGGCTGAGAACCACTGCGCATGCACGCACGCTAATGCGTCTAACGCTGTCTTGCTAATGTGGATGTTTTGTCCAACCAACAGTCCAAAAAGACAAAGAACGACAGCAGTTTAAAAAGCTGCAAACTGCTGGAATTCTTGGCACATTTGCTTAAAATATTACCTATTAATATACATTTTCTGTAATTCAGTCTTTTCAGCTTTATTGCGGGTTAAACATACTGGGATTAAACAGACATCATATGAATCACACAGTATTTACTAATATTGTTAGTCAATTTTCCTGTCGTACCTTTGGCCTGGCAGTGATGCCCCCTTTCTCCACTGGGGTATTAAGATAAAGGGCTCGGATCTGACTCTGGACCTCGCTGTAGAAAGTGGCTTCCCAGAACTGCTGGTTGGTCCAGATGGGGTGGTCCTGAATGCAGGTGTAGGCAAACTGGTTCACCCCGGCAGCCAGTTTCTGCAAAACAAAACGTAGTTCATAAAGTCAGGACAATGTAAAGAAGCAACATTAATCAGCTGACTCTAGAAGTCTTTGTGGGCCTGTTTTTTTTTCTTTTTCCGCAGAATATCAGACCACAACACTGCATGCTCGTTAATGTGCCAACACACATCCCTGCCCGCAACAATAACACAGCCCTTGCAGGAAAGTTGAAGTGGAAAAAAAACATGTGATTCGCATCCCTGTTTCTCTGATAGTTGATGTCGTCTCCCATAGCAACAGATAGAAAGCAGATGTTGGGGTTCAGAACGGCAGTGACGGTGTTTGTCGTTTTGTTTTATTGATTTAAATTACAATGGCAAGTTTCTTTCATGTTACTGACGTTAAAATGAAATATATGTACTGACAACACGAGTAGTCTAAATAAACAGTCAGACGAACTAAATTAAAACTTTACACACATAACCTCGTGAACTCCGGTCAGTACAAAAACATGCTACGCAGCCAAACGTTGTTCAAAACCAAAGAACTTTTAAACACAAAATGGAAAGCCAAATTTTTCTGGAATACCACATATGTCGGACTTAATTTTGGGGAAATGTGTTTAAAATTACACAAAACATCTCAAATATTTTGTTTCTGACAGAACGGTACAACCATAACAAGTCTTTGGGTTGGAATATTTAACTACGTCATTTGGCTTAATCTGAGAGTTCACTGATATTGTCAAACCGTGCAAAAGATTATTTTTCCCAACTTATAGCTACTAAATAATAGGGGAAAACCTGATGTTTAGGGGTTAAGCCCTATACGGTCTTATAATCTCTCTCATATGAGTATATCTCTCAAATGATGATGATGCTGACAGCTGCTGCTGTTTGGTCCTGCGTTACCCACTGGATTCCTAATAGCTGCAGCCCTCTACTTGTGGGCAGTCAGAGTTAGTACAGGTGTATTTCTCATTGGGTATTTTCATCAAGAAGGGATTTGGGCTGCAGGGAGTGCCCCTTGAAAAGGAATCTGCCAAAATGTTGGGAAGAAGTGGGAAAACAAAAAACAAATCAGCCGTGGGATTTAAAGTGAAATCAATCATTCCTTGTGAGTCGTAACTTTTTAACAGATAACAACCCCTAATGGAGCAACAGACCACCCCTCTTTCCTTCTGTGTCTGGATGTATTTGGAAGAACTGCTGTTGTTTTTCATTAGCGCGGGCTGAAGAGTAAAGCACCTGCTGCTAAAGGGAACATACAGTGCTCAGCTAAATGCATTAACTCTCCATACTGTGCTGTATAACACATAACAGTGCAGAGCAATGCCGGAGAAACAATATCACACAGTTTCAACAGAAGCACAGTGTGCCAATAAATGACCGGCCACAAAGCAACATTCACCAACCGTCCATCTCCCCGCAGAGTCTGAAGGCCACGTGTAAGGCTCAAGCCTGTTATTTGATTAGCTTCTGATTTCTCTCCCCTGAGCCTGACACACCACAGTGGTTTCCATTATCCCTTCATAGTTTGCCTTTGAAGGGTGGGAACTGGAGGGGTTACTGTAATTATAATAGACAGAACCAAAACAGCTCTATTCCCAGTGCGATGGGCCAGAAGCCAAGAGAGAGGAGAGCTGGGAGGACAGGCGGTGAACAGAGAGCTGATGCCCAGTCCACATGCAGGTCCTAGTTACAGGAGTTAATACTGTACTTTTGTTCAATGTTCAATTTGAATCTATACACCGCTAATTCCCTTCAAGAACACCACCACACAATGCATTATGCTCTGGCCTTTTTAGTTTGTGGTTTGATGATTTTAATTAAAAACGTATGTAAAGGAGGAAAAACTTATGTAAAACATCTTGAAAAACAAGCTCTAACATGTTATTACACGACTGCTGAAGCAGCCTCCTGCTGCTCTTCTTCCAATATTAGATTACAATATGGATATGTGGGTTATGTGACACCGCCGAGTTCAGCAGATTTTCACGAGCTTTCATGGTGTTTAAAGTAAGAGCCTCGGATATCCAACAAGAATCGGTTACAAAAGATCTCAATTAAGGGAAAGAATGTGAAACAACAGTCTGGGACATTTTAAGGTATCAACACAGAACACAAAGGGTGGCCATCTTTTTAAAGAAAAAAATATTTTGTGATTTCCTCAACAAATTCACAAGTCAGTCTGATTATCAGATTATCACCACTTAATGCTGACAACCAGAAACTGACTGATTCTTTATTTTGAAGTCAATACCAGTATTATTATTTGACATTTATAACAAGACTGAGGCCTTTTTAAAACTTGCAGTTTGGTTCATATCAAAGTGAAAAAAATAATACAACATAGATCGACTCATTGATTGAACAATTATGATAATGATGATAATGATTATGATGGGTGGGTGGGGGGGAGGGGGCACTTAATGGACTGCCAAAGTACACATAGTAGGATACAAGCACAACACAAAATGCTTTTGACTTATTGATCAATAAAATCCATTAGTCATGTACTGATGCACATACGTGTTACCATGGTAACAAAATTATTTAGAATTGCACATATCAATTAAGGTCACTTCCTGAAAAGTTCAAAATCAGTAGATTGATTTAATAGACTTTCATGAAAATCATGCGAAATCATATACTCATCTGTTTGGTTGTAGAGAGGTAGATATTTTAGTCTACACCCCAAGTTTAAACCATAGTGGTGGACTGATCATACCTAGAGCTCCACAGCTAGCATGGCTAAAACATCTTTCTAAATGACATAAGCATTTTCTTTTATTTATTGATCTTGACTGACATTTAAACCGGTTCTGATATATCTGTGGTAAAACAAGAAAAAACTGCCGCCCGTGACAATATATCTTGAAACTGCTCGTCTCTTCTGTCGGTTGGTCATAGATTACACCTCACCTCTTAACTATAAATCCACCTCCTCTCCTTCTATCGAAACCAATCTCACTAAACACAGATTTGCCCTGAAAGAGGTGTGTCAGAGTACAGCCTTGCACTAGATCCATGAGGCAACATAACGATGACATTAATGGGAGCTTGTTTTGATTAACTGTTTTCCCTCCAGAAATAGAAACTAACTTTGCCATCATCAGAGGAACCAAACATACCACCTTCATTTGAGTATAAGGTAATCAGGCCAGAGAAACGCTCGATGAAATGACAAGGCCAAACTGCTGTGGTGAGAAATGCTTTGAAGAGATGCCACAATGTGACCAATTGTGGCACAGCTCGAGCTAACAGACTTACAGGGTCTCTGGACTCAATACAAAGAGCTCAGACTTTAAAGATGGAGCTGAATGAAACATGGCCATAAATAAATAGTGACAAATACAATAAGGAGAAGTGAAGCCTGTTAGATAGTCCTGTAATACCTCTCTGTGTGTCTTGGAGCAGATGTTGTGTGGGCGAGTGTGTATTTGTGTAGGCGGTGGATCTGTGCGTGATTTGTCTATGCTGTCTATACTCAGCCTGGCAGTTTTTTCTTGACTTGTCAGATACGTGTAGGTCATTTTGACCGAGGTCATCTCTTCCTAATGTGATAATACACTCAGTTTACAGAGACAGCCACAAGACAGATGGGCAAGAAGGAGGACAGGGAAGCAGAGAAAAAAAAGAGAGGAAAGGGAAGAAGGAAGTGAAGATGAAGGGGAAGGAGGGAGTACACCACTATCAGACCCATCTGGCCGTGTGACTGGACAAGAGGAGGAATGCAGGGTTGAGGGAGAAAGGGTGAAAAACAAGCAGAAAAACCACAAGGGGAGAGAGAAACTAGAAAATGCTGTGTACAGGTCGAAAGAAATGAAGCTATCAGGAATTAGGATCTTGTTTTGAACTCTGGGACATTATCCCAAGGTTCACAGCGTGATTGACTGTGGCCTCCAAACATCAGCCTCACACTGCATCACACATGTCAACTGTGCCTCTCCGAGACTGAGAGATGGTCCATGTTGTCGCTGAGGGGAGTGTATACACTTAGTGAAGACTGCTGTATCTGATATGTCACCAGCCTTGGGGCAGCAACATTATTTACAAGTGTTTTGAAAGAATTCATAGCATTCCTGAATTGTAGATACAAAAACAGTCATCATTTCTGGACAAGTCCTCTGTGGGACTGCGTGCCTGACCTGTGCACAATCCATCTCTTCATTTTTGCAATTCTACATGAGTCAGTGTATTGTGAGATAAACTACTTGCATCCTGAAAGCATGAAAAAACTCTCATTTAAAACAATGTATTTACAACAAACACATACGTGTAAAACAAACAAAGAAAAACGTGGAAAATCAGACTAATAAACAAACCCATCATGGCATCCATAGGCCATAACTGTGTAAAAAAACACAATGTGCAAGTAACATAAATGTTACGAAACAAAGTAAACATAGATACGGTAGGTCAAGAGATGGACATTTCTGAGATATACAAGGGTCAGGCATTACGTCATTTCCTTCGTGAGGACATATTAGAGAGCAGTTTGACAGCGCCAACTGCCAAATCCCCCCATGCATAAACTA
This sequence comes from Nannoperca obscura, assembly GCA_036024295.1. Lineage (NCBI taxonomy): Eukaryota > Metazoa > Chordata > Actinopteri > Centrarchiformes > Percichthyidae > Nannoperca > Nannoperca obscura. The sequence continues at coordinate 6,486 of JAVQJL010010156.1, read as the reverse complement.
TGGTTGAAAGAATGCTAACAGTCAAGTGTTCTTGCTGTGCAAGTCTCCCTGAACTGTGTTTGGATTTTTCACTTGCTGCCGTATCCAACCTGTCCCCCCCCCACCCCACTTCCCAAAGCAGAGACATTTACTCTGGTGAAACATTCAAATGTAAGAAGACATCATGTGGGGCCGCAAAGGGCAGAATAACAACATCTCCTGATAAACCCACTCCTCTCTAGATAATGAATGTCAGAGAAACTGTCCGCAGAGAATCACAGCAAAATGTGAAACCTCACCTCTAACAAAGGACCACTGTACGAAGGTTGTGTGGCATTTAGATAAACTTTACCTACACAGGCCAAATGACACCATCCATGCATGATCTACAGTAGGCCAAAAGATATTTTGCAAATCAGTTCTACCTTCCTTCTATTGGAAATATTAACAAACAGCTATCAAATACTGTTCCATAACTGCCTCAGTTTAAGCAAAACATTCGAGAAGTGTCCAGCTGAGGGGGAAACCAAAGAAATGGGAAAGTTAAACATAGAACATAGAATGTGGGTCAATAGCATATGCTGTCCAGTGTCAACATATGGCCAGCAATAAAACTAAACACTGTCTCTCTCTATCTGGCAGATTCTGGGAGCAGACGGTTGCAGTGCAAGGGAGCTTCCCACGTTCCCCGACCTGGAGACTTAAGGGCCATGGGGACAGTACCACTGGAAGCATGAACACAATGTAAGCTTGCCAAAGTCTGGCCAAAAATACCAAACAGGGACTTGACCAAAGTCCGACTCTTGAACTTGAACTATCAGTATTTTAAGGTGCAGTTACTGAACCAGGGAAAACCTTTAATTTTTTGTTACCCAATGTTTGGCATGTAATATCAGTATATAAACAAAAACATGCCTTTCAGTACTTGCTACTTAAGTGACAAATATGCACCACTGACTCAAACAACGAACCTGCTCCTGCATTTGATACTAGTTCAAGATTAAGGTCAACACACTATTCAGTGGATCTGTGCAGTTAAGACAGTTTCAAACGAGTTAATGATTTGATTCACAGCACAAACAACCTTCTGACTTTCCAATACGTTTCCTAGTGGTATTTACAAGTGACAGAGTCTTCCTTACACAATGGAACAATGGCATTGCAGCATCATACTAAATCACTTCTGAAGCGGCACACAACAAAGTGTACAGTATGTGCACGTAGTAGTGTAAACAGTCAGACAGGAACCAGCCTTTCCTGGGTGTTTACATTCAGCACTCTCAACAACATCCTACAGATTACTTCTGAGGTAAAAAAAAAAGAAGAGTATTGAAAGATACGAATGGCCGTGCTTAATATTCCCTATTCTTTTCAGTGACTTTCACGATAATCTAACGGTTTGTTGAACACATAGCTACTGTACGCAACATTTAAAGACCATCCTAGAAGTTGCTCAGAGGTCATTATATAAGTTTCATGTTAGTATAGACATGGTGGAGGATGGTGAGAGGCTTCTGAAAGATGAGATGGTACATTTTGGATATTTTAAATGCTTGTAAATCCAACTGCCAGCTATCTAAACTCAATATGTTATGCATTGCTGCAGTGAAACATGTGAAAAAGGGTATGTTGGATCAATTGTGGGATATCAGGATCATGCATGCATCTCAATCCCCACCCATGATGACAGCTGCTGGGATGCACCGTTACCAAGCTTTGCTTTTCTCACATTTTCACTGCATGATCCTTGCGCCACTAAACCAGAGATTACAGAATAATTTTGGCAGATTCCCGCCTGACCTAACTTTACTTTTCACCCTTTGGGTAAGGCAGAGCTCAGGCTTGTCACCAGTTCAATCATCTGTAAATAACAAGGAAAATAAGCTGCATTCTCATTTCTTGTCCATCTTTGCCAGACAAGAAATCGTTTATAATCTTCTAACTGAAATAGCTGCAAACCACTCCATCTTGTAATAATTGTGACTACAGTTATTGGATATTCTTATGAAACAGAAATTGCTTTGTGGTATATTCTTGTTACATTGTTTAACAAGAATGCACTAAGCTAAGAACACTGACATTATTGATTGATTTTCGATACTGGTGGCCCTGAAGTGAAACAAGCAAAACAACAAATACGGTTTATCTGAGAGAGTTACATCAGCCTGTGGCATGTGAACTGGATGAGTCATGTGGTAGCAGAAAGCGGGCCAGGTCCCAGTGCAGCCCATCGGGGTATGCCACTGGTACCCACCAAAAAGCCAATGCAGACAGTTGTGTCTGTCCCCATAGCAACGAGCAAGCTGTAGGGACATAGTTGTGGTGAATAATGCAGCTACCCTGTCTGTTCATAATGTGGTTTGGAAATCAAAGGCCATGGCCTGTCTGCTACATTTTGCTATGGAGGGTTTAACATGCTGTTCTGAGCATGTACATGCTCAGGGATCAGCAAAGGTCAAAGGCTGAGAAAGAAGTCTTTCCTCTGGCTATTCCCTGCAGACAACCTTCTCTGTAGTGCAGTGTTAATTACAGCCCGACTGCTACTGGAACATAAACACACGTAACACACAAAAACAATGTTTATAAGGATCCCTTAAATTTGCACGGAACATTTCACAGTTTAAAAATAAATCTGTATGAGCTCTTTAATGGACAAACTATGAAACTGTTTTTAAATTACCTCATATATCTTTGGCATTCGTGTACTGACATTTCTTGTTGCATTTTGGCTGTAATGGACTGAAGGTATCTATTTTCAGAAGTATTGTTAAAACTATTTCTGCTGTTTTTTACTCAATAGTCTAAATATAAACTGTCCACAAGGAGGTCGGCGTGAACAGTTTAGATTTCTTTTCACTGTGGACGTGGAATCGAAGGTAGACGTGTTTAAAGCCTCCACTGAGAGGTAGCTGCTTCTATATATGTACAGAAAGTCTCTGGTGCCTGTTGACAGTTATCCTGAGTAACTGTTGTTTCTGAAAAGACACATTTTTTTGGTTGAAGTGATCCTTTAGATGACACTTGACGGGGCAGTGGCTTGTATCCATAATAATAAAAATAAAAGGAAAGCATTAAATTGAACTCCAACACATCCATCTTTTTAATACATTTCCTTACCCTGTAAAAGGCTGTTGACAGGGGTAGCAGTGCAGCAGCCACCGTGTACTCCTCTGAGCTGGAGCAGTCCTGTGGGTCAAACAACAGGGGAGACGTGAGAGCAGGTCAGGACGCAGCAGGAGACATGTTACACAGCCCTGTGAACACCTTTTTTTCACTGGAGCCCCAAAACAAGAAACACACGTTTCTAACGGAGAGGTAGCACACACCATGGGCCAGAGGGGAAACTCAGCTAAGGACATTTCTAAAGGAGAACCATTTTGTTACTGCAACACTAAATCAATTTCTTGGTTTATGTATTGCTAAGATGTAAGATGAAACTTTGCGTCATTGAGCACATTCCTGATGCACTGCTGTAAATTTGAAATGCAAAGATCTGGGAAGAACGCTGTGAGGCAAAGAATCTATCTTCAGCAAATGTTTTACATAAAGGCACTCTGTCCTGTTAAATGTCAGGGTGATGCTCAAAAGAAAAAGTCTGCTAAAACCACTCTGCTCTACTCCACTACTGGGACATATGCTTTCAATAGCCTTATATAATCCCCGCCTTGACGCAATAGTTAGAGTGTTCCAGTGTTCAATTTATTGGTAATTTTATGTTTTACATTCTTGAACTAGATTGCCATACAAGTCTCATTGAAGAAAATTGCATGCTGTTGCATAAAATCTAGTCGTTTTGGCCATAAAATGCTGTGTCCATTTATCAAGGAGCCACGACTAGCCAGAGAGCAAATTTAAATCTCTTTTTCATTTTTTTTTTTTAATCGGGGAATAGTTGAAAACATTCCCTCTTCGACATTTACACACCATGCCAAAGTGTCTTTGTATTTGGGATTGTTTCAGGTCAAAGAGGCGGCGCATAAATGGTGCTTTCAAGAGAATGGTATTAAGATGAATAGTACATTAGGAGGCTTAGAGCAGGGGACTTAGGGGCCCAAACAAAACTTTTCTTTCAGAGATCACGGAGAACGATGAGAACAGGAGAATAAGAGAAAAGAACGTGAGTTGTATTCAAAAGAAGTTAATTCACAGGAAATTGGTACTTATCCCTGGTAAGCTTTGTTGGGATTTATTTGTTGAACTCTGCAAATGAGAATGGCCAAAGGAAACTTGATTTAAGACCATGTAGAAACAAAAAACAAATCACCCTATAACCCCTCAGCATGGTCCCATGAGGTCCCATCATGCTCAGAAAATTTTTAAACAACATACATTTTCTTTCTTACCAAGAATCTCTTTTTATGTCATGTGAAAATGCAAACACACACACAAACACACATACAGAAACATTAAGTTTGTGTATTTCTAAAACTATGCAACATACTATCAGTCTTTCATTTTGGGGAAAGAGATAGGGAGAAGAATGCCGCACTTTCTGATAGTGGTCTGTAATGGGGGCCTCTGTTACTGCCAGTCCTCAAAGAAAAAAAACCCCACACAAGAATGTAAAGAGAGGAGAAAATGTAAAACACAAGTTCCACAGCTACACATGAAAGCCTGGCCCCCCCGTCGACTAAGCAGCATAGTTTCTGTTTTATTTTTCTTGTCGCTTGTGTTTTTCTTTGCAGTTATTTGGGTTGCAGTAAAATGTTCCAGCTTGGAGCGGCACCAAAGCATTGTTTATCCTTAACAATGCAGCAGGTCACAGGAGTTCATGGACCCCAGTCAAAATAGAACAACAAGTGGAAACGCACAGGCAAAAAAGTGTGAATAATTTAGAAACCAGTAATATTGCAGCTAAAAGTTTGGCGCTACATGATGTCTGTTCTTTGTAACAGAAACTTATGACATTTCCTGCAGTAAAAATGCTGCAGTCATGCTTCAGATGAAGAAAAGCATCACAAGCTTAGTCCAGAGGTTGCTTCAACACGTCATATCTCACACAGAGAAGACATTATCAGGTTTTCTTAAGCCACACTTATTATCGCGCACAAACCTCCATATTAATCTCCTGTAAGCAGATTGAGAGACTAAGTGACAGCTCAAAAGCTTTGGAGGTCAACAAAGCGAACAGATAAGCTGTGAAATCTAGAGCAGATTAGCCTGAATGAAAAAAAAAACGGAGAAGTAGCAGCATCACATGAGGAACTTGACAAAGGTAATGGTGTTGTGCTATTTAGGACGTAATCATTGTCATAGAGCTGAATAAATCCACTCTGAAGGGAGAGGAGGGTGTTGTGTATCCCCACATTTCTGTTTGAGAGGACACCCTGCCGCCTTCCTTTCCTCCTATTATTTAATGTGTCTCATCATTTTCCCCTTTAAGCTGCAGGAGCTGTGATGGCTATGATTACTAACACAGCTATTCTGTCTCGGACACGAGCAGTGAGCAAAAACAAGAAGCACAAGCATGTGACAGAAACGTGGGAGGAGGTGAACAAACAGCAGCTTCCTGTGCGTTGCGGAGGAATTAGCACTTTCCAGGGTAGCTGTCAGGTGAACAGACACTTATGGCATGCTTTTAAGAGACCTTTGCTGCTACGGACATACAAATAATTCTGAGGCTTTTACTCTTAATTGCAGCTTGAATCACGTATAGGAAGAGGAATAAGCCACATAGTTGACCTCTGCTGTCCAGACGAGCAACAAACAGACTCCACAGCGAAAACATGAAATCTGATTAACACAGATGTTTACCTGGCCGTACTGGTGGACATCCCAGAGAAACAGTAATCTGAACATGGGAATGACACCCAGTGCAGATTCCCAGTGACCATGTTACGCAAGGCAGTCCATCAAGGCCACTAAGGCAGACAGGGGCCATGTTCTCACAGCAAGAAACTAATTTATGATCTAAATAATATAAAAATGTAGTGAAGTCATCTATTTACTATTAAAGAGTAAGGAGCGGCAGACGGCCTATAGGATCCAGGCGGGATGGAGCGGAGAGACTGAGTTGGTAGGTGCTCCAGTTTATCAGCTTGTAGTTCAGCAGTTTGTGGTTCAGACAGGATAGTCAGATAACGTGCCTTGTATTTTCCAGCAACATGTGTGTACGTGCACACTGTTCCACATCAGATGGTCATGCGGAACTCATGGACTCCATGCCGTTGTGGCCGCTTCCCATGGACCTCCCGCCCTAATCCCCTCTCACAGTAAACTGCCATTCAGTGTGTTTTTGAGCACCAACATGAGGCCCTGGGCCATGAGAGAGCAGAGCACAGAGGGCTCATAATCCTATCTGACAGGAAATGGTTGGGATGCCAGGATACATCCACAGCAGGACTCGTTCACATAACTTACGCAACGTTTACTCAGACCTACATGCTTGAGCACTGACCATTGCGCGCGCGCACACACACACACACACACACACACACACACACACACACACACACACACACACACACACACACACACACACACACACACACACACACACACACACAC